>JAQFXU010000217.1:0-71781 GCA_034693705.1 Spatulosminthurus flaviceps | reverse complement strand
TTTTCTGCAAAAGTATTGTGGTTGTTAGTAAAAACTGAAATTATTACAATCTTATTGGTCTTTTATAGCATCACATGAAGTTAAAACAATATTGAAATGGTTACAGTTTTTATAAAACACGGCAGGCTGCTACTTTACATTTCATGTACATAGTGTCCGATTCCGACCATCATCATCATCCTCCTCCTCATCATCACTTGCTTTTTAGTTAATAAGATATGTAACGAGTCAAAATACAACGACTGTAAATTTCAATTAGAAGTTTTCCCATTAAAGATAATGTATTTAAAAAACAAGAAGTGGGTTATTATTTCATGTATATTCCATGTATATTCCCTATTGTATGATAGAAGGAGGCAGTTCTAGTTGAGCAAATGATAGGGAATGACATTTTTTTAAAGTGCTACTTTCCAATAACTTTCGTAAGTAATTTGTTCTAAAAATGAAATAATCCCGAGAATCATGTGGGGAAATAAAAAAAGTGATTTGAGACTGTCCGTTACGTGCCATAAATGATACACTTAATCATGAGACAGTCGGTGCACAATGAGTCTTTGACTTGACAAAAACCACACTCACTCCTTAATTTGTCTACTTATTGCTCTACCATTAGTGATTATTTCATGGTCCCGCATTTTCAACTTCACAATCAGATTTAACGCTGATAAATGCCCAAGTATATTTACTTTTAATGTATTTTAAGAGACGTCAGAAGAAAGCTCCGTTCCGGGCCAAGGGCCTGTACATACATCTCTGCTGAGTATGTAATAAGTGAGTAACTATCATCAAACCCAGAAAATTCATGTCTTGTCAAGTACTATACACACTAGAGATCTCTACCAGCTCTTCATGGTTGAGAGAACTACCAAACTACCAACTACTTACTTTCTATATCCCTCCATCGTCTTCTTAATATTAATGTGTATCAAGGCCCAAGGACCGCTATACCGTCGGGAAAAAGTCATCATAACAATGAGCAAACACAAGATAGATCTCATGAGACACAGTTTGCTTAAGTTTTAAGACAGAGCGAGAGAGAGAGAGAGAACATGACCGAGGAAAAATTTCAACACGGTACTTTCACTTCCATTCCCATAGAAACACAAGCTTTCCTCCAAAATCCGGATCTTATGTGTAAAGTTGAAGTAAGCAAATGGTGAGTCATTATCACCAGTAGAACATTCTGGTAGGGAGTTATCACATCAGTGGGCTTACAACTTTCCTTAGTAATTGGCTCTTTAGAATGACTACTACAACCCTTTCATCCCCATATACATACATAGACTTGAACCCACAATGGCTTCCCTTCATTATATTATTATATTAAACAAAATAACATATAACAGAAAGAAGCATTCTTAGGGGTAACAAAGCATGTTAAAAAAAATAAGGAAACTCATACGTTCAATAAAATTCCCAGAGTAATCCAACTATGACATCTAATTACATGGAAAATATCTTGTTTCAAGTAATAAAGTCATAACTGGATAGAGTGAAAGGGAAAGAGAAAGTTTGGGACAGTTTTGACAAAGGCACTTGAATACAACGCTCCGCTAGAAAAAACATTTGGGACAACTCCAACTTCTTCTCTGCCTGTAGAGAACAAGCTATGTGACGCTAAGTCGCTATATATAGATATGTACACGACATTAAAATACCAATTTGTTTACCAAAAATCGATTGCTAACTTTCAGCTAACTAAAAAGTTTTGTTAAAATAATCTCTGCATAATAATAAAAGACTCCGTATACAGCATATAATATGTGTGGGGAGAGAGAGAGAAAATCTTTGGTGAATTTCGTGTCAAATCTAAAAGATCAATGGGAAAGGGAGGAGAGTATTTATGTATATGGAGGAAGGAGATGGCACAAGTTGTTGGAAAAAATCTATCTCTCTACTCGAGAGTTATTTGAAGGTCCATTTATCACATGTGGAAATTATGTACATACTTTATAACGCTATGGATGGAAAAAGCCTGGTGTAAATAAAATATTTATTTATATATGGCCTCTTCTTGATGTAATAAAACAGGGAAATAAATTGCTCTACGTTATGACATTAAATGGCTGAGGGAATATTTTCGACTTTGGATAGCTATATATTCTACATAGAAAATACATATATACTATATAGAGAGCCTAGTGTGCAATAACGCTTCTCCAATTTCATCCTTGATGACTACTCCAATTAGACCCAGTGGTCATTTTGAGCACAGCTTGTGTCCATTTTGTTAGAGGAGCCGAGAGATCTACAAAAGAGAAAGAAAACGTTGGGGCTGTTCATAGCGCCAAAGAGCCAGTCCTTGTTGTTGGATCAAGTATTTTTCTAGGAGTTCACCACGGAGTAGCATAAGTATATTATAGGGATTGTCCGAGAGTTTTTCCGCTTTCTCTTTTTTTGTTTTCTCTCTCTACCCCCCCCCCTCTCTCTCTCTCTCGCTTTCTTAAACATTCTTACTCTTCAAACACTTGGTATTGTCAGGTTTGGTCAGTCATGTATATAGTTGTAATGGAATTCAAGTAGTTATATGTATATGATAGAACTTTCCCCTTCAAGATATTCTACGGCTAATAGTATATGAAGGCCAATGTGAATAGTTTTTGTTCACCGGAAGTTTGGGCTTCTGTCAAGCTTCACTTATCCTTTCTTATTTGAAACAATGTGTAACAATGGACTTTTTCGGTTTGAACTCTCTTCAACTTTCCAGTTAGCGACGATTCTTTTTTCTCCTATAAGTAAGATTTTTTCCCTGGAAATTCTCAGCTTCGGCTGAGAAGCCTTCCACTGAAACACGCAGTTCTCTCCTGTGGAAACACTCTGCCTTTGCTTTTTTATGGCAGCTCACTGTGCCTTTAGTCAATGAGCAGTCCCTCTTCTACTAAGAAAAGTGAGAAAAAATTTCCATGAAGTGTACATATTTCTACATCCTACATATGAGGGATGTCTGATAAGTTCGTAGACATTACCAGAAATAGTGCTCCGATTTCAACGAAATTTTACGCATCAAAAGTGCTAACAAATTAGAGTTAGCTCGCAAAATATTTTAAATTTTCGCCTCGAATTTCAAAAGTTATTACCAAAATAATACTTTTTCAACAACGGCTGCAAAAATTTTTACATTTTCAACTGTGGTTATATGTTCCGCACCTTTTTGGGAAATTTTTACAGTTAAGTATTACAACGAATCCATGTTTACCACTATTTTTGCTTCAAATTGGTATGGCTATTTTGAATCTACGACATCAGAGTAGACAACCACAGCTTAAATTGTAAAATGATATTGATGATCTTATTTTCTTCGCATATTAATATTCAACCGTGGACCCACTTAATAATAGTCAAGGTCGGAAAGGCTGAAAGAGTGCATCTAAAAGCGCATTCAATCAACTTTTCGATGTGCACATATACGCTGGGCTAATCTCATCCTGCTTTTTTATGCGGACTAAAATCGGTTAACTACCTGAAAACGGTAGTCGAACTTGACATGTTTGTTCAACAATATGATCTTCTTATTTTAAAAAATTCTGGGGTCTGAAGCAATAAGCCAAAACCGTTCAAAATTTTTGTGTTTATTTGCAATCATATCCTCTCCAGTTACTGAAAAAATCATGATGGATTATCATCAGAAAATATTTTGCGAGCTAAGTCTAATTTGTTAGCACTTTTGATGCGTAAAATTTCGTTGAAATCGGAGCACTATTTCTGGTAATGTCTACGAACTTATCAGACATCCCTCGTATATGTACTTCCCCAAGCAACCAACCAACTTTTTTTGCCTTTGCCCAGAGAGGTACTTTTCTTTGAAATTCCTGTATAGCAGTTAACTCCAGAGTTCACCTGAAATAATTGATGTCAATTCCCAAATGACACTTCCAATCATGAGTCTGAATGATGAAGCATGCTCAATCGGGAACGTTTTTTTTAGTGGGGGATGTAATTTCTACAGGTGATTAATTCGCAAGAAACTCTGCTTGTTTCTTGGATTCTATCAGATCAAATTTCCTTTCCGAGGATACACTTCAGGGTTTTTACTTTGATTGGGTTAAATTATGATTTGAGGGGATTAGCAAGGAAACGGTGGTACTTGATCCTATTTTTCTCAAGGATGGTACTTATTTACTGTATTTTTCTCAACTTTTTAGTGACTAAAAATAGTGGCTGGTTTGTTCAAGAATAAAATTAAAATGGATGAGTCGAACTAATAATAAGATCAAAGGGAGCGGGGGGGGGGGTATTGTAAGGCTTTGTATTGTAAGACATGCATGGATGAATGGGCTTGGATTTTCTACACATTTTTTCATATTCTTTGTGGTCTAGGCTTAGAAGACCAAGTATTCACGTACTTTTTGTTTGATGCCAGGGATACTAAAAAAACATGTATTTTGCTAGCGCGATCAATGTTGAAGAGGACTTGGGCTTGGATGAATATAAAAAAATTGCTTGGAACAAGTGTTGAACAGTATTTATTTCCAGCATGACTTACATTGTACTCATATTTCGGAGGAGGTCACATTTTTATCTGCTCTTTTCAATGATATTGTCAATCTATTGTTCATATACTCAACTCATTTCACAAGGGAATTTTATTAGCATGTGTGAGTTTCAGAAATACGTCAGGCATGGAAAAGAAAATTTAGATTCCAGTTTGATAGTGAAAGTGTAGGGCAAAAAAAAAGAAGGAAAATAACAACAAGAAATGTTTTGAATAAATTTTAAAACGCTCTCTATGAACATTCGCAGGGTTTTGAACCTGGGAAAAACTCACAATCAGTGAGAAATGAGGTCTCTATGCTTCCGAATATGAAAATACTACTTTGTATCCTATGAGAATTAACTCCATTTTCTCCAACTGGAAATCCTCGTGGTTTGTGAACCATATGTTCTCCAGAGTTACGTAAATACAGTGCTTGTATAAGTAGGAGCATGTGCATGGATGAATATGAAGAAAATCTACTCATTCCAATATGTCACATAAGTCGGCGTGCATGTGTTGATTTCCGGGGGGAATCAGTTGCTTCCAGATCGTTGAAATATTTTTCACTGCAATGATTCCATAGGCTCTTTGTAAAATACTACAAACCCAGAACCTATGAACCTGATCTACCAGCAAATCAACTTTTTATATTGTGTAACCTTGAAAATTCCCGAGGAAAGAATCCATTTAAAATGGAAAAAATAAATAAAAATTGATAAATTCAGGATTCCTTACAAATACTTAAACATCCCCATAATTCATTATTCATTTGTCCATTCGTAATTTTTGGGATTATATTAACTATATTAACTATATTAACTAAAAGTTTCGACGTGATGATGGTCGGGGTTGTTCGTATAAGTACATTACATGTTCTACAAGCGCAAAAAGCAACGTCCTGATTCTATTGGATATTTTTACTGAAAGTTGCAAAAAATGCGAATGGTAAAAAGTAATAATTAATTACTTTTTTTGCTTGAAAACAAACTGCACTGAGAACGTTCCAATACGCATCTGCAAATAATGACCTAACTGCTTGTAAATATTATTATTATTTAAATCATCCTTGCCTAGATTTTCCCCGTGCTTTATAGCCAAACGAGCTGTGGCAGCATTAATTTAAATTTCACACCTATTGGAGTACTGAAGTTTCCAAAAGCAACTTAGGTTGAAGTGGAAGTGATAAAACTCATTATGTATTTTATAGCTGAATTAAAATGCTATGAAAATTCAATCACACTTCACAAATGTAAACGCAAGAGTCACGTTTGACATCGTATCCTACAGAAATTGAACAGAGCAAGAATTTTAACAATTCGGAAAAATGGGAAAGCTTCTTCAGTGCAAAGAATAGAGATTACAAATCTTTCAAGGTTACATGTGTTTTACGGAACGTAACGCCCGGTTAGAATTGTCATTCATATGGAAATCAATTATCGGGGGAACACGGAACACATGGCAAACAAATATACATAATCTTTAGTTATTACTAATGAAGTAAATTAAGAGCAATGAGAATAGCCTGCTTTTGTAAAGTATTGATCTTTAAATCAGCTGACTCACTATGGCTCAAAGTTTCATGCGTATACATTAATAACAGTGGAAATAAGGCCAATACGGAAAGGATCATAATTTGATAGCATTTTTAAGGCGCAAAAACTCTGGCAGTGAGTTTGAAAATATGAGAAAAGAACTCAATGGATTCAAGGATTTAAATCGATTATTAAAATTACGGTATAAAGTTTACCCACGATCATTTATATGTCACCAAAAGAATAAATAACCAAACTGTATTGACATTTCCATGTGACAAATGGACATTTTCCTCGACTCTGGTCTAAAGGATCAGACATATGTGGAAACAGACGGAGTACCCTCTGTTTAAACAAACCATTAGCATTATGAGAATATCTCCCATGACTTCATGCTTTTTCCCTATGTCACAATTCCTTTTGTTTCAACTCGGAATAGTGTCAACATTCTATGGAAAACAATTGGACGCCTACAACCCCCTATACGTGACAAATCGAACACAATTCCAGTCAAAACCATCCGTTTGGTCGGTGAACAATTGTTTATACAGGTGGGATGTGTACCATGTTGTGCCAATTTAGAGTATGTATATCTGACAAAAGAGAAAAAGTCCCTTTTCTCTAATACATTTTTCAACACATTCCTTTGTCTCTCCCCGTCCTTATACATACAAAGCACATTCCAAAAAACAGGTACAGCTCATATGAATTCAAATTCTTTATTATTCAGGTCACCTTGAGCCTATCATCGATCAGTAGATTTAAACATAGAAAATTATTATTATCCCATGGAAGAATCCTAGTAAATGTATTCTTTATCATATAACATGTGAGGCATTGCATTCTCAAGGTATGAAACTCCAGTTAAAACCCTAAGAAATCAATGGATTATGTTTCCAAAACAGCCACCGCGGCCCTAAAATTTTAATTACTTATATAATGTATCATAGCCCGATCCAGTTTCAGTTCCCTTCAAAATATACCACAACTTTAATTTACTCTCAATTCTTTGATGAAGCCGTTAGCTTAGAAATTTACTCATGTGTTCCATAATATATATAAAGTTTTATTGTTACTGCTCCCCCTCGAGAGTAGCCATCATTGACTCATCATTGTATAATGCTTGACATAATATTTACAAAATTTTCGAATCTTCTAATTTATATTAGTTACTTATTGTATAGATGGTTTTGACAAATTAATGATCCAATTTTTAACACTATTGCCACTATGTCAATAATTATAGAAGATGGTATCCGGAATCTTCTTGGAAAACTTTTGTTTTGTTATCAATTGCTAGAATATCCACTCTTCTACTTCTTCCATCTTTGTCCTAACAAAATATTTCCTCCTCTACTCTAAAGCCTTTTTCTCTAAGTTTGGTTGCCAACAATGATCTGATGTTATAATGTCTGTTATTTCTTAGCAGATCTCCTCTGGCATTTACCAAGGATATGCCCTAAGGTTTCATACTCACTGCAGAATCTGCAGTGGCTATTTCCTTAATATATATAATTATACTTATAATAATTACTATTAGTAGGGGTTTTAAAAATAACTTGAATTATTAGTTTTATTTTAAGAAAAAAACACTGGAAGGAAGCACATAAAATTCAAGGTTTTTTTTACAGATTACTTTTTCTTCCTGTTTAGAAATAAGAGTGTGGATGAAATGAATGAAAAATAAGTGTTTAGTCTTTTCCTTACTTTATGCATGCCTTTTTAAATGAAACGTTTTTCAGTACCTTCAAACTTTCACTTATACGCACGTATGCTTATGAAGGTATAGCTGTGGAAGCCAAACTTTTGAGAATTATTTCTTCAAAAATAAAATTACATTCGACGGTGGATACTTCAAGGAAGGTTGCATTTAAAATTTGTCCTTCATATCAGGTAACATTTATAGCATCAATGTGTTGCCTACTTTAAATCACAGTTTTGTAACTTTTGTACAAGGCATTTATTCACGCTCATTCCCATTTGAAGTAGCTATTTTGGACGTTTGTCAAATTTTTCCTGAGGTAACAACATTATGTATTAATTTAGTGTGTTATAAAAAATGATGTTTACATGACATTGCCCCAGTTTTTAGCACTATTGAAACTACTTTGTAAGACCGATAATAACTCTACCTGTCAATAAAATTGGCTAATGGTACCTTGAGCATTGAGTACGAATGTACAAAAGTGTTGTTGTTATTTATAGAAAGCTTTCCCTCCAAGTTCAAAGTAAAGAATTCAAAGTTCACAAATAGCTAACTTTCTTTGGGAATATACAAGTCCTGGCTGGTTCAAATCATGTTCCACTAGGATTTTAGAAACTGAAATTAATCCTTATCTTGTATGGGGACCAAGGCTAATAAATCTATATTCTAGTAGTTCCGATGGCAGTAAATCTCCTACTTTTCATCCTTTTACTTTTAGATTTGTCAAAAGTAAGGATCACATTCCATGAGGGCGTTTGATCCTGAAAAGATGTCTTTATTCATGGAGGCTACTCCAGGTTTCTATTTCATTGGAACATCCGCAATGGTTATTACTTTGGCTAAGGCCTCCATCCCATCTTTCATAGCATTTTCCGACGTTTGTATATCATTTGTCCAGTCTCTGACGTCGACCGAAGATATTTTGTGTTTGGTCATTTATTTGTCGGGGTATATTCCCAAAATTGTGTTATTCCTTTAGCCTTAAGATGGAAAATCCCATTTCTCAAACTCGTTATTGGCTGGTATCTCTACTCTACGAATACTTTAGCATAGCTTAATGTCCTCGTCTTCATTATTGTGTGTCCACCTGGTTTTCATCTTCGAGTTTTTGAATTAAAAGCTCTAACTGTCAGCTGATTATTTTTTCAATTTAGAGGATTTCCCTTACAACGGTTTCAAGGTTCTTCTCCTTTTTCAAGAAAGTGATTCCCAAAGAGGTTGTGATAGGAAAATCCAAGTGGATCAAATAAATAAAGTCATTGATGAAATTCATTTCATAATCCAAAATCAATGGCAGAATAAAGTTGAATTTTTCAATCAATGTTTCTCCACTAAATACCATATGTGTTTATTAATAGTTGTTCCTAAGTTACCCGATTTTCAGTGCATATTGTTCTACTTTGACTAAGGAAGCTCTTACATTGAGCTTTACATGCAGTCATGTCTAATCCAAGTTGCTCATACAAGCCAAGGAAAGTCTATGAGGGACTAGTTTTCCAGATCCTTTTAACAAGGCAAGGTAGTTGTGATGAAATGACTCCCCTATCAAATCTTTAAAATGATAATGAATTCATATGGCAGAAGGTCAAAATAGCTGCGTGGAGATGCAAATGACAGGAGTGATATTGTTATCTTTGAGATTGGTTCTACCTCCTACCGAGACACTGTCAAAGGAAAGAAGAGTCTTAGGAGTGCATACTTTTACCTCAAATGACGAACATGTTCGCATACGCAAGATTCTTCACTAAAACCTGCCAATGGGATAAATTTAGACATGTTTAATTTCTAATGTTTATGAAAATGAATAATCGATTAACTGAGACGGTTTTGACGACTAGGGAAATGGAATTTTACACCGTTGTAATAATTATTCATCTAAAGTTTATTTACAACCGACTTCACAATGAAATGATTTTGCCACCAAATACAGTTCTTATTGAACCAATTTGAGCTAAAGTATTAAAATATGTACAAACTTTATTGTTTCCTAAATTTCCACACTCTCCAAAAACGTCCTAAGAATAAACAATTTATGTAGCCCATACGACGCGACAAAGAAAATATATAAAGCTCTGGTTAGAAACAAATGGGCTTTATTTCCTCTGTAACTCCAAAGAAAAATTAATCATTTAATTAAACGCGTTTATTCAACAGTTTATTGTAACAGGGCCATTCAAATGCTGGAAGAGAAGAGTTTCCTAGAAGGAATCACACATACAGAGAGAAGTGAAAGATTAAAATTACCTTCATTCCCTCCCACACAGATTTCGTAAACGAGGAGAGTAAAAAGAGCTGATGAACAACAAACATAAAGGATTTTTAGTACTAAAGGTAATTTAGTTTCTACTCCAGTCCGAGTTAAGATTCCATTTGTTATCCTAATTGTGATTGTCGAAGGATTGGTAATCCATTGAAGCGACTAAATGTACAGTTAATGAAGGAATTAATGCCATTACATGGCATTAGAGTGGAACAACTTGGCAAACAAGTCAAATTGGACCACCGTACTCTTGTTAGAAATTCCGAGGGCGTCCTACGTATAGATACATACACACATACCATATACATAGGAAGGAAAGAGAGAGAGTGAAAATCACACTATAACTTCCTTCCATTCTCTCACAAAGATCCAACTCTCACCCAGTCCTTATGCATTGCCAGATCGGAAATTAAAACTGAAAAATGGAGTGCACCACCATGGGACTGAAGGAAGGAAGGAGAGGAGCGGAAGGAAAAATAATTCCATTATAATTCTTCTTCTCCTTCGCCTTCCCTTCACTTTAACCATGTCCTCCTGCATGGATGAAGAGGGCGGAAACACAAAGACAGACAAGGAAAAAAATAAAAGACGTACCTTCATCATTTCTTCCTGGTTCCAGACAAAAGCATGAGCATTAGGGGAAAATTCCCTCATATCCTTACCATATACTAGGATATAACATGAAGAAAATATGCTCCACATTAAACAACCTTCCCTTCAAAAAGTAAAATAAAGAGATGCTTTCCAAAATATATGCACACTCCCATGTTTGTCTTTGCCAAAGTTTTCGAGAGTCCCTACACTACATACACAGAGTCTCTTATAGTATACTTATGTGGAAATACTTATGCACGAGACCATATAAACCCTACGTACACACAAGTTCTCACGTGTGTGTAAGAAAGGAGGAAAAAACCGGAGGAAACGACTTGGAAAGCGGCGCATTAAAAATCTCTTCAGACAAGCAACACTTCTGGGAGGTAGGAATAATTACATGTATAAACTACCTTTTTTCTTAGATTATGGGACATTTCAAGCTGCCAAGTGGCTCTTCATCATCCGCATTTAAATGGCTAAGGGTTAATATTACCTAGACCATCCCACCGTCCTACACCTACTATAACTCCTCCATTAAAAAAATCCCTTCAAGCTTTCACACGTGCAAGAGACAATCATTTAAGAATATGCATTACATATAAAATTCCTATACCCCTCAACTTGTTTTACTTAAAGCCATCAAGGTCAAGTAGACGACGTATCATTTCAGCTCGTCAAATACCCTTGTAAATTTAATTCTACTCGTTATTTTCCTCCCTTCCCAGGGTTTTTTTTCAATACTCTCTTTATACTCGGTACTATATCTATATATGTATATACATATATACTGTACAAAAAGTCATCATGTTGGAGTTAGAAAAGTTAATTTGATCTCTTCTCCCCTTTCCTACATGACTTTCATTTCAGGAAGGAAAAAAAGAAATTGAGTTTAACAGTGACAATCAGTTGGAGTAATAAGATCTGTCTCGTATAAGGCAAGTTCGGGAGAGACGTGTCCGTCTCATTAATCTTATGATCGGCTTTTTAAAAAACTACATCATTACAATTTCATCTCACCATTCTTCAGTATAAAGGATCATCACCAAGGTGATAAGTCTCCATGTCATTCGAGGTTTTTACAAAGACATGAGAATTACAATCACCCTTATATGTATTTTCTGTAAGTAGAGACTTTGGCACGTGCACATGCCAAACTACTACAGCTCGCAGTCAGCGATTACCCTGCCTCTCTTTCCCACCTCTCGCTCCTCTACCTATATCATTTGGAATTATTAGCCCAGTCAAAGTACAAAGGACGTCAGTGCCTATACAGTACTAAATTATTACCCAATACAATCCTTCCCTACAAATGGACTCGTGAAATGTCGAGTCTGATTTTCTACTTAATTTTCATGACATTATGATTGCAGTGGAAATGTTCTTGTCAGGTTTGCACTCTATTCTATATCTACATATTTTCCTTGTACGATAACATTTTTAACAATAAGGAAATAAGTAACTTTTATTATACACAGGAGAGGAGACCCAAAGTCCCTTCCAACTCACAAATTATAACAAATCTGGGATTGTAAACTACAAAAGGCTCTGATGATTTCTCTGCCTAAGCAATGACATTTCCAATTTAAGGGTAAAAGTAGCCTCAAGTTCCCTTTACATACGTTAATACGATTCACATATAAGCATACATTCAACATTGGATTTCTGGGTAGTTTGAAAATTTTCTAATGCATTGTATACATGTATCTACATATTTATATGGGGGGAAAGCTTTCAACGACTTCTATACATAGATTTCTTATTGTGAGCCTCCACGTGGGATATCATTATGTATGTTTCACCATTACATTACACAAACTACCTCCCTTCCTGTTTTTACAATTTGAGACATGAAGCTTTACTTTTACTAGGACAAGGCTAAATCATACTAAAGTGAACAAGTGTAGTGTGTATCTATAATAAGTGTGTGTAGTTAAACTCTTGCAGGTTGACAGGAAAGTTTGAATGCATAGGAATAAATGAAAGAAGGATTGAAAATGAAGGTGAAAGTAGGAAAAAGGATGAACGGTGGGAAGTGCTGTAGGTGGAGATGGGATTATTGTAGCATTGCGTGTAGCAGTTGTTTACCACATAGCGTGATTGGAGCGTAGAGAGGGCCCAATACATGTTTTTATGTGATTCTCGAACCTTTGTAAAAGCAGCCTAACGACATATTAAACTAACATTTCCATTATTTATGACACCGCTCTCTCGTGTACAGGGCAGTTGAGAGTTTCGTTCTTCCCTGTCTTTTGGTCCGTGGTCAGGGAGGGAGTTAATGTGAATGAATTCCATAAATACATTATCTGTCACTATAAAATAAATTCTAATAGTCCCATAGAGTCACACAGCACCTTTAAGGTCCCACTTTCAATTCTATAGTATGTGTCTTTCTTATTTATACATAGATTTATGAGTATAGTAGAATAGGATGAAAATATAGTAACTTGCATTATTCTCGTATATGCACAGGCCTGGGCAGACCTACAATTTTCACAATACCGTAGGTCGTAATCTACAATTTTCCACTTACTCTTTATTACAGGCAAGGCCGCCGTTCTTGATATATTTGTATTTTTACAGTCCCACTATTTACTTTCAATCCTACTCTCGAGGGTTCCGTTGACCTTCGCGCACATGTTTACAACCTAATAATATGTACATACCGTATGTATTTGTATTTGTGAAAAACTAAAGAAAAATATAGAGCCTTCCTTTCCTCTGGAATTAGTTGCCACAAGAAAGATTTTTTTCTCTCAAGACTTTCAGTCGAGACATGTTGCATGATCCGCAATCATAATTCAATGAGGTGGCGATCGTCAGTCGACGAGTGTTAGTAAAGTGACGGGCGCGTGGAGAAATTGAAGAAGCTCTTTTCATGATTATCATATGCACCAGCCTATAAACTAACTAACGAACATAGAACAACAAACAAGGCTCACGTGTTAGGTAAAAACCTTCTCTTCAAATATTGACATAAGTGACCGGGAGGAAGAGACGCGAAAGCAATACAGAAAAGAGCAGCTCTTTGCAATGGTTTCGTCCACAAATTATCAACATCCCAAAGCAATTTTTCAAAAATTGTCCATTTTATTTTCGTCCAAGGAATGTCACCCAGAAATATTAAATTAGCTTGTAGATATACATTATTTCCTCGGACATTCCTTGGATTATAAAATAAATCCAATTTAATTTCTACCATAAAATAAGATCACAAATGGTAAACCACCCTGAAGCAATTTCAGTCAAGTTTAGTGCATTTAAGTACTTGCAGTTTATGTTCACACTAACGTGTTTAGACTTTGGTAAGAATTAGTGTGGGAACAGTGGGAAGAATGTAATGGTGAGAAAGGTGAAGTAATTGGAAAGACTTGCCACTACAACAATAAAACGAGGATGAACGACCTAACGTCCTAAACTTAATGCTTTACATTTCCCACAAACCCTAGTTAATGCAAGGCGATAGACCTTACCTTGCTTGAAAAATGCAATAAATCCAGATTTTTGAACTCAAATGGTCACTTTCACTTAAATAGCAATAGAGGAAAGAACAAACTGCACTTCAACTCTAGTTCATATATAAAGCGATAAAAAAAACAGCCCTTGGCTCTTTCAACTATTGATCAACGGAAATTCATGAAAGGTCGTGCTTTTATTCTCAATCATCTCACAGGAATCAAGATTCTTTGAAGTTTCGTTTTGGGGTGTAGCAGTAATAGTTGACTCGAATCACTTTGACCAAATATTTTCGGCTAATTAGTTTTTGAAAAAATATACTCTCTAATACTCCTGTGAAAACTTTGTTTTGTGGAACATTTCTTTATTTGGTTGAAAGACTTGATATCTGCATGAAAAATCTTTTGAATCTCACCTGACTCACGTATCTCTTTTGGCAAGTAGTACTAAAGAGGTAGGTACTAAATCGGAGTATAAACCCCCCATTTTTTTTATTGGCAAGTAAAATATTTGGTCAACAAATTACTGAGAATGAAAAAGCATTTCATTGTAATTTGATACCTTTTAGATCTGTGGTTCTCCATCCTGTTTATAAACGTTTAAATGACATGATTGTAATTTGTAAGTCTAAAAATTTTTCGTTGCTAGGGTTATGCTAGGAAGTATACAGATGCAATTATTACTATTGATTTTACTAATAGTTTAAGTTGCAATTTAAGAGATTCCGTAAAATCAAGGTTAGCATGTACACACAATAGAATTAAAACCCTAAAGGTCAGCACTTGCTTTCAAATATCTTGCAGCTCTACTTCTTAAACTCCGGAAACCTAGCAACCAATCACAGCTCTTACTTGCTTAGTAAAGAGTAAACTTACAACTTACGACCATTGTAACCAAAGGCTTAAAAACATCCGCCGAGGAGGCCATTAGACAGAAAATTTTCTTGTGGTTACTTGATACACAACTTTCACTTCAACTCTAATTGATAATAATACTATTTTTAAGTACTATTTTTTTCAAGGAAATTTTTAATATTGTGTAAAACCTTTTAAGAATGACTCCCTGGGATTTTAAATTTTAATGTTCAAGGATAGAAATTAGAAGTGAAACGTTACAAAGTTCTTTCCAGCAATTTCTTTGGGGAAAGTCCGAAATTATAAATGTTCTCTCCTTCACAATTGTTTTTTTCTCCTCAACTAAAAGCTAATGGAATCCATACAATTTTTATGAATGTAGCTATCTCAAATAGTCTATTTGACGCAGTTACATTATCTACATTTTTAAATGACAGACCAGAAATGTCACTGGAGATATAGAGAGAGATGGTCTGGTAGAAGTGATTTAGGTAACTTGAGAAGACTTCGAATGACAAGGTACAAATAGTGAAATTCAATTCTTTAGCTAATAAGACGAACAAGCCCGGGGAAGAGAGTAAGCTCAGGAAGCTTGACGACCTAGTGCTAGGTAAATGAAGGTAAACCATCCCAATTCCTTGCCAAAGCAAGATTACTTCACGTATACTTCCAACAGATAAGGTTGGCAATGTATGTATGTGCGAGTATGGGAGAGAAGAAATGCGCGGGTTTTTTCCATGAAAATACGTGGAAATCCGACGCCTTTTTCAAGAACGCTTCATTCTAGGGATCACATCTCATTTATGTGTATGGAAGAGTGTGTGTGTGTGTAGCAATTGAAAAATTTACTACTGTTACAAGTCGATAGAGCATAGAAAAGATTTTCACGAGCAAAGCTCTGGCTTTACATGGAAGGTAATAAGACGAATAAAAGAGCTACTTTGCTCACTCATGGGTTCACAAAGATATCCACCAAAAAAAACATGCTCAAATGTCTAACCACTTTGAATACGTCCGAAGAGTCCGAATTGAAATAAAAGATGAAAGTTACTCCTATTCAAAACCAACTCTTTCTCTCCTTCTCCCACAAAAAAGTGCTATTGCTCAATACCTCCCTCCCGCTTTCCAGCCGTATCCTACAGCAGTCTTATACATATTTACATAGCTATTAAATTTTTTCACGTTGATTCTATAGTATTTTTCCAGCTCATTCCCTCTTATAACACCGAGCCCGAGCTCCAGTTTTTTAAATCTTTTCCAACTCAAAACTTTCCTTAGAATTTTTTCTTTCCCATACTTTCACTGTAATATTCCAATTTAACTTGATCCTACGCAGCCTAACCCATTACACCAGGCACACGTTTATGGTCAGTGAATCTATAAAGTTAAAGGTTAAACTATCAAAGAAAAGAATAATTCCTGTGGAAGAAAATATTGAAATACATATGAAGTGTGAGCAGAGTACTTTGAATTTTAGCACCAACGTGAGAAAATAATTTCCCCTCAAAAAATCACTGGGAAAAGAATCGAGCATTTTATCAATATACTTATACTTTCAAATAACTATAAAATTCTTGAATTTAGTCTCTATGAATGATACATCCTTACTTCATAGCTTCTCGGTAGCCATAAAAAATCCAATGTATAGGGAAATGCTTGCATAAATTATCATAGTCAAAATTATTACATACTTTACATTGACGACTTTACATTCGCTTTTTAACCTTGAATTTCATGGAAAACACAGGAATATTTTTTAATCATATTTCTCCAAAGATATATTTCTATACAAACTAATATATCCCAATCATATGACAGTGTCTAATGTATTAATTTTCTGCTTAATTTGGCCCTCAGAGTCTACAAATACAGTCCTTCCTAAGTAAGTCTTGAGTTCAATCAAAATTCAAATGTACATACTTCTTGGAAATAGATTTTACCTCATTTCCACCTAAACATGCTATTAAGCCTAAAGCTCGGTATTTTTCAGAAAAGGTGGATACACTTTAATGGTGTGCAAAAATTACATTCTCACGATCAATAGCTAGGGGTCTAAATTACATACAGCTAAAAAGTCTGAGTGATTATTCTCATATGACCCAAAAGCCGTAACCGTGTTTGTAAAATGTAAGGGTAGGCTTTTAATCCCTAGAATCAATAGACAAAGATTGTGATTATCTCCATATGACATACTTCCTTTGGTTTCAATTACAACAAAAGCGGAAATTGTTGAGAAGTCGGGGAGTTGATTCTTAGAAAATGTTTGCCGACTTGCACAGCTAATGATTTGCAATACTTTGGCCGAGTGTGATTAAAGGGTCAATGGTATAAGTTTATCAGAGCCAGAGTTTCAACGACGAGTACCACGAAAAGGGAGGGAAGAGAGGAAAAAGCAGTGTTTTGGAGCTTTTGAGTAACTTTTCCACTACCACCATCGTTTGCTTTCCTCTTGGAACAGTAGTAGTAGTGGCTAGATAAATTCGAGGGCAGTAAATCTCAAGCACTTTGAGCTTACCATATATCCAACGATGTACTTGTTTATTGATTTAGTAGCTCCACGAAAATAGTAAAGCCAAGGAAGGACAGTAGAGTGTGTGAGTTCGAGACTGAGCTGCATCCGGTGTTTTCACATACCTGGTGGATCTGGAATGATGGCATACTAAGTAACACCTATCCTCTCTCTCTCTCTACTTTTTCCTTTAGTATCTATATTTTATCACTTTTCAAGCTCCACATACAGAGAGAGAAAGAGAGAGAACGACAGAAGAGGATGATGTAGAGATGCGTTCATCTTTTGCGGACTTTGATCATGAGTTTTGCAATGTATGCACGCACATAATTATGTGTATAGAAAGAGTTGGAAAGCATCTGAGCAATTAGGATTTCCTCAGGGCACGTAAATAACAAGCTTCAAACTAGAGGGTTGTTAGGGATATTTGATATGATCTAGGCCTCATGTCTCTATCTTGTGTTGGATACGTCGTCAGTCACTAAGCTCAATTGGAGAAACGCATGTAATTCCTACTCTAGCTGGGCTCTGGAATACTCATCAGTCCAAGTGCGTATTTCCTTAGGGGTTTTTGCCTTTGTTTTCCTACCCTTTTCCTTTCCACAGATTGTGATGACAATGCTCATATATGGATAACGTTCTTTTCCCGGTATACCCCTTCAGCTGAAAGACATTGGGTGTGGATAAAATTGTTGAATTTTCTCGCATGGTTCTTCAGGCTTTTTTAAGGGCATTACTCTTTTTCAAGGTTCCATTCAAAGGAGGAGTACTTGAACAGGAGTTTTTTTGCTCCTTCATCTCTGTAGTGTAGCTCGTTAGTGATAATGTGTACGTTTACATTACGTACTTAGGGGTGGTATTGATTTATTAGAATTCTCTTTCACTCTTGGGAGTTTTAACGGGAATATTTGAGGAAAACTGACCATCATTTCCGCTTATTAAACTTCACCTAAACTTTCTTCTTTCACTCAAATTCTTTCATCTAAAATTTTGTTGTTGACAGTTTCAAACCAAGCTTGGAAACCTTCGTGGAAGCTATAAAAAAATATGCCCTTAAATATAAAATAAAAATGGATGGCTTAAATAAGAGCTGGATAACGTATTGAGAATACTTGAGGTTCACCCCCAGGGGGTAGCCACTACCATTCAGCTGGTATTCCTCCGATTATTTCTTACTTGATCAATCCTAAAAGTTCTTTTTATAACCACCTCAACTCTATAAGGATTCTGTCTTTGACAGCTACGGCTTCCTTTTATCACTTGTTATTCCCAAGTTAACTGACCACACTTGAATTACACTTTCTTTTTCAAAAATGGTTGTTGTTGTAAAGACGAGGACAAACAGGGGTTATTGTAAAATGAAGGAAATAAACAAACGTCGGAATTGTAGGAATGAAATGAGTGAACTTTGGAGAATTCAAAGTGAATAGTAAAATTAAAATATTTATGCATATTTGGTCTAAGCGTAAATTAATCCATGCAAAATAATTGCAGAATCATCAAAGTGTGTGTATGTGAGTTAGAAGATGGGTCTAGTAAATTAAATCTACTCATTTATGCAAATTTAATTAAAATAAATCGATGTACTGGAAATTCCTTTGTACATTTTAAGGTAACTTTATAGGGAAATTTCAGAGGAAGTTCACAGGAAGTGCACAACTTATAATATCGTGGCCACAAAAGAAGCATGGGGGTACTAATACGTATTTCTCATCCTATAAAAAGCATACATTTCCTCTACTCAGGAATTTACATAATTTCTTGAGTTATCATTTCCCATGCTGCAGTCCACATCAAATAATAATTAACTCGGCAATATAAATATTAAGATATCAACTTCAGCCTAGCAATATAATGGATTTTTCCATCATATTCATATTATTACCTCATCTTTTTCAATCAATATACGTACGTAGTACAAGGAAAAGATTCCCATTGTATTCCAGGATTATATAACCATACATAAAAATTTATATTAAATCATATTATTCACGAAATTATTATTTACTCAAGAATGAAAAAGAATGGTTGGGAACTGCTGAAGCCTGGAAACAATTTAACCTCAATAAAAAAGAACAAATGACAAAACAAGTGAAACGTGATTCAACAATTCTCAAGAGAATTCCATGCATAAGCCCATAGCGAGTCAGTTAAAACGTAGTCAAATAAATTATTGTCATAGAGTCTAACCGCAACATTTTCTCCCCTCCTTTCAGGCTTCCTGCTAAAAAGCTGTTCATGCTATAGTTAAGGAAATTGCTCTATAGGAAAAAAAACTAGAAAAGATCTATTATTTACTGAATCTTAATAGCATCACGTTTGAAGCGCTACCTCCCAATCGTTTATTCACCCGAGTTTAATAATAATAATTGTTTCATTTCTAAATGGCACTCACATACTCCACCATTTTACTTCAATTTCCTTTTTTTTTTGCTCTTTTCAAACCAGTTGCAAAATAATTTTGAAAAAGTTCACTTTCACAATTATTCAAGTACTTTAAGATACTGGAAACTATTCAAATGACAGAATGTAAGGACATGACGTTCTAGACTAGACGTTCCAGAAGGTTACCCGAATAATGCTAATTATATTTTTCCCAAAGTTCTCGGGAATCCCCAGAAATTTGTTTGATTTTGTTTCCAGAGTAATCAAACTATAATTAGAATTAAAACAAAAGAAAATTTTTGTATGCTTACCAATGCAAATGAGGGATACCGTGGCAAATGTATCATCTTCAGGTAGATCCAGGTTAGTCTCAGTCGCCAGAGAATCCGTTGTACTTACACCAGAATCAATTTCATCGGCCGAACCATTCCAATTCCCTTCCAAGAAATTCTCAGACGGGCTCATCTATTGAAACAAGTCATAAAAAATGTTGTAGGTAAACAAAGATAGGGACAGAGTATACAGCAGCCTAGCTTTTACAGAAACTAGGGGCGCCGAGTGAGTGTGTTTCAAATGTCTATGGCCATTTGCCATCTCAGACCAAGTAGGGTTTGTGACCTGAGACATAACTAAAAAAAACATAGTTGTAGTATTTATGATGAGGGCTATATACATTCTTTTAAACAGTCATATATACAGACAGACCCAAACTGATGTTTACAAATCCACTGGAGGATTTCAAAAAGAAAAGAAAAGAGTGAGAGAGAGAGAGAGAGAAAGGAGAGAGTGCTCCGCTTTCTCAAAACTACTTAGCTGATGGAGCAGAAGCTGAAGTGGATTCATGAAAAATGAGCCAAGTCGTTCCCATTTTAAGAAAGACTGCTATGAATTACCATTATTGTTCTCAAGTGCATCATGTTTCATACAAATACCACCTTAAATTTGACTAGGTTTCTATGCAAAAGTAACTCTTTTCTCTCCGAGTAACTAAACAAGCGTAAACTTTCCTACTACAAATAAATACATACATGAATTCTTCTGCATCTATCTCACTTGTCACTGTCTCCACATTTTTAGTTTACACTGGAAAGTAGTCTATTGTAATGTAGGGAGCTACTTCTCAAAAACTATTATGTAATTCCAAGAGCCAGTAATTTAGATATCTACGGAACCATTCCTAATCCCATTCCCTATAGAAAATCTCGTATGTTCTCAAGCCCATAACATTTATCATCGATTCAGACAATAGCTCCCAATCCTTCGAACTTCTCACTCACTCAACACAAAAAGAGTGTGTGGTGGAATTCATTTACATTTTTACAAGCAACCAAGGAATGAAATGCATTTTCCTTCAAAAGATACTTTGTGTAAGACAAATTCATCCTCTTAATTATCATCCATCTTTTTTCCAAACTTTAAAAGCATGCCAGCTTTCATTTATAGGAACAACAACAAGTACAATGTTGAACAAAAGGGAAAAAATATGTATATTTTCCTACGACACAAATAATTACATTTCTTATTAGTGGATATGTACGTTAGAAATCTGTAAGGATTCGAAAAGATATGGTAAATTTTAGGGACGGCTGTAGCAGTCCTATTCAGATTCATCATATCCGCGTGTCCTTGCCTAGGGATCTTAATTCAAGAAACAATGGGCCAATTTTAATGGAATTCACTTCCAATTTTTCTTGAGCACTTTGTCCTTAATTGGTTAGGGTTTAGTTAAAAAATGGGATTCAAAATTTTGGACAATATGTTAGGAAAAATTTGGGTCCGACAGGAAGAAGACGTGGGTGTAGCTTCACATTCAGCAGAGCCGTTAATAACCGCAAAGTAGTGCGATTTTGAGGGGAAACCGACTCTGTAGAATTGTAAATGTAAATCTTTGGCTAGACATGTGCCATTAGAGTTCTTTGGTATAAATATGACATTAAAGGATTAAATAATGAGGTTGAGGCTGTATTATTTATTATGTATGTGCAATATGTATATTAAGTAATTTAAACTCCCACCATGACTCTCTATTGACGAAGCCATTCCTTACACAAAGTAATTGACTTACTTGATAAAGAAACGAGGAGGAAGAAAAATCATGCTTGTTTACATTTTGACGCGATTTAAGGGGAGGAAGTTTGAGGTAAATATAACATCCATTAGAAATGTCACGTGCAGAAAGTCCTTTACTCTAATATTCCTTTGAGAACCTTCCATCTGAAGAAAATATGAGGTAGTCAAAAGTAAAACAATTTTCATCATAGTGTATTTTCAAGTATCCATATTTGTGTTCTTACAAAATGTCAGCTTTTTCTCTCTCTCTCTTTCTCTCTCGAATTTTGACAGGTACGATTTAGATTGCTTTTAGGTGTAGTCGTAGTGTGTCGAAACTTTAGAATTCTCAATTTCATCTAGGCTATACTAGTTTGTATATGGATTGGTAGAATATAGTAGGGAGTATAAAAATTGTAGGGGCAGGCTATAAAAACTCTATGAATGGAGAAATGCATGGCTCTTTTTACGTGATGTGAAGTGCGGGAATGTGTTTAGTGAACGTTAAGTCCCTTGTTCAACTACCTCGTCTACATTTTTCTTGGGGAATTTTAAGTTGGGAAATAGCATTAGTAATGGTAGTGACAGTCGTAAAAGTTGTAGTAGTACTAAATATTTGTAGTAATATTGTAGTTGATGTTGTAGAAGCTCAAGCGCTAAGATTACTCAACCTGAGTAACGATTATAGTTTTCAAACTATGGAAATTTGCCAGGCTCTAAAGTTCTACTGAATGTTTGGCTACACGAGAAAAAAATAAGGTGCGGGGAAGGAGAAGAATAATATCTACTACTTTTGTCATCATACAGTTCCAAGTGATAAGTAAACTACTCACTTCCTTTGCATTCATACTAGTACTACTAAATGTGAGTGGGAAAAGCTCCTGCCTCTTTCCTTATATTATACTTGTTGTAAATACCATGGATATTTGGATTGACAATCCTCGTTAGTGTGGAGTCTCTCAACGAATTAATTAAAATAGTTAGGAAATCCCTTTCGTAAACATTAACTAGAAATTCAATTATGAATAAGTGAGTCCAACCCCAACACTATTTATCCTCAGTTAATCAAAATTCTTACGAATTAAAAGTAGAGTTTATTAAAATAAAATAGTAGCTCGTGTTTTTTTTACAAATTATTCCTAAAGGTGAAATTGAGGGGAGACAAAAATAGAACTGAGAGTAAAGCCTTCTATATAAAAATTAAATGTTGGGAAGTTGTTGAGAGTAAAATTGTTGCTGATAGAAAAAGCCCTAGTCAAGCTATTCCTTTGCATTATTCAAGTTTCATTTTGTAGTAGTAATCACCACGGGAAAAAAGGGAAAACCTGGTCCAGGAAATTAAAAAAGTTTGAGAAAAGTTGTTACTTTTTTTTCCATCAACATTTGATCTTTCAGTTTAAGTCCCTCCGCCTATATAGCTGAGAGCTGTTATACAATGATTTTTTCTAAGAGCTGCACAGACTCTATACAAACTCCACAGGAACAAAACTCTCAAACCATAGAGATTTTTGAGAGAGTCTCAAAATATGTATATAACGTGGTGGATTGTAGTAGTTTAAATTGTTTTTTTATTATTTCAGTTTTTAAGGCTTCCCAAAGGAATTTGGCTTTTGTATATTAACACTGCAGTGAGAAAATTGCCTTCTCCTGAATATTTCATTTTTACGGTTACATACGTATCTCCGAAAGGAAATTTTATTATTAAATTCGAGTAGCTTATGTACAAGCTCCAAGCCGGAAGAAAGGATAAATACAAGAAGCAACAAGTCGAGAGCTTTTGATGCTGAACTTTTAGTTAGTAACTGACTCTTCTGGCTTCATAGAAAATCCTATGACAATTTTTATTTCTCTATATAAGTTGCTCCTCTCAACATTTTTAATACATTTTTTATTTCGTGCCTGGAATTTGTCTAAATGAAACTTAACAGAAGATAAGATTTTTTTTCTTTTGAAAACCTATATATTTGCTTGCATGAGAGACACCAGGGTTAGAAATAAATAGACACTAAAATTTTAGATTTTAAGTCATGGTTTGTATTTTATGTGGATGTATGTATGTACATGAAAATTTTCAATGCTAAATAACAAAAAGTATTAAATTGCGAAACTGTAGGGTTTTGTATTATGAGGGAAACAGGCTTGCCGAAAGGATGCTCATTGTCAGAGCTATGGACGTCTAATGCAACTACTACATTTATGATTATGCTTCACCGCTGGGTGGGTTCATGGTGAATCTATGGAACCACCGTTGGTGGTAAAGATAGTTTGTACAGGACAAAAAAAGTTTTATGGTTGTAATGTAAACAAGCGAGAGAGAGAGAGAAGTGGTGAGATTTCCCAGCTCTCATCTCTCAGCGAGATCTACTCACTAGGTATTGGGAGTGGAAAGGAGGGTGGGGAACCATGTGCTATGATTAATGCTTGTGCCAGTGCAGATTCAATTTTATGCTTAACTTATTACTAGGAATATTTTTTAGCATGGCTACATTCACAGAATGCTCAGGTTGGAAATGCATGTATTTTTTCGTCAACTTTCTCTCGGATCGAACTCGTGCATATTTTTGTTGTCTTTTATTTTTTATAGCTTTGTACATATGTATGTACATATATGCACATATGATATGGAGTATGCATACAAACCCATGTGTAAGAGTGAAAGAAAGCAAGGAAGTTGGAAAAGGCTGGGAGAAGTAAAAAGCATTGTATGGGAAAGGAGGTCCGGTTAATATCTCATGGCAATTCATGGCCTTGCCTTGGGATGGATCCAAGGCAAGTGTTCTTTTAGCTTAGATGTGAACTCTGAGGATTCCCCAGTGCAGTGTGATCACTCAAAGGATGTGGAAAAGTAGTTTGACACACGTCGGTTTTTCCCCAACTTTCACCACTTTCTCTCACTGAGTTCGTAGAGGAGAGGAGGAGACTGGAGCTAAAACCTTTTTCACATGAATAATTCTAATGTTTTACAGCACTCTCACCATTTCCTCCTCCTACTCACCTGTGGTTCCCAGAGAGTAGTGAAAGTAAGAGAAACCTTGGTCTTTTATTTTCAGCTACCCCCCGTTAACTACTGTCGTAATTACCAAGTTATTTTAAGCATCATTTATTTTTCCCCTTCTCATCATCATTAACAATAGCTCAAGGGTATAGCTATTACAATTTTCATGTAATAATTTCCTCCCGACAATAGCCAAATTAGTAGCTAAACATTTGCATTGTGGGGTGCTCCATTACTCAAGAACTTGGAAGGTTATACTAGCATATAGGAAGCCTCTGCTATTTGTAAAAGTACTCTATGGTGACTCCTTTGCTATTTCTATAGTGGAAGTTTTGACGGGTTTTCACGGCTACAGTTATTTCTTTTCTGTGTGCCAAGAATGTTAACATATAAATAAATATCTGATGGTTTACATCTCCTCACGCCTGCCTACGCACGCCAACAACTGTCATTACATTTAATTTTTTTTTTCACCCTAATTTCTAAATATTTTGAGCTATAGACTTTTCCTAACGCTTTAAATCCAATGTTGCATTTTAAATAAATAATTATTACTAATTTTTGTTTTTATTCTCACTTCTCCTCTCAAGTTGGGATTTTTAAAATTTAATGGCAGTAATTTTGAAACATGTTTTTTCCTTAGATTTTTAGGCATATATCATCCTATCAGTTTGGGGTTTCATGGAGAGGAAAAAATTACCAAATTATGCTTTATTATTCCCTTCCCCCCAATTATGCACCAGTTTTTTAAAATTTCAATATACTTTCCCTCACAAAGAAAATCATACATATTGAGATGAAAATGGGATGTGAGGAAAAGGTGAGAAACGTTAAAAACAAATGGGACGAATTAAAGTCCTCGTGGAATGACAAGGTAGTGAAATATAAGTAAGAAAGTTACTACGTGCATACTTGAAACGAATGACTCATTGGAACTTTGAGAATGATTTTTATGACGGATGAGGATGTTTCCCCCGTCCCATTATTATGACAGTCTTACCAATTACGTGGAACCCTTACGATCATATGAGGACTCATTAAAGAAAAGAGATAAAATTATGATAAAATTTTACATCTCCTTCCCAACTTCCCTCAAGCAGAGAGTCATTTCCCTTTATCTACCCACTCCAATTTCATCTACATACACACATCCCCACTTATAACGACCCTCATAAATGTTCAGAGCTACGAACTGACTATCAACATCAAATGTTAAAATATCTTGAGAAGTATTCAGCTGTCAGGAGGAGAGCTAAGAGCTGTACAAGATAGTTGTGTACATACAAAGTGTAAAATATACATATAAAGTGAATGCACATAATCTGGCAAAGTGAATGTAAAGACGGAAGAATGACACTGAGAACTTGTCAAGATATTCTCATATAGACGATGAACATTAATCACAAGGGGATTTTTAGTGGGAGGAACATGCCCTTGAGAGACAGTACAAAATACCTCCAAATGATGTGTAGGGAAAGCCTTGAAGACAAAGAGGAGGAACAAGTGATCCTTACTTGCTATCCCCATTCTCATTCCTATATTCACAGACTCGGGAATAATATGTGAGAAAAAAACCTTAGACACATTAAAGGATCTTCAATTCTCTAACTCCCAGCCCGCCTACACACCCATTCAAATTGTCATTCCTTATGAGGTAAGAAAAATCTAGCCATCTATCAATTTAGCTGTCAAAAAGTTGACTGTTTCCCAGAGCAAAAGTATAGGAAGGAAGCTTCAATATATGAAAGGGAATCGATTGTGGTTTTTTCTCTCCCCTTCAAAGTAAACTATTTTTTAAGAGCTGACTCTCTCTCTCTCTCGCCGAGCAAGTGAAAGGAGATGGTGAAAGAAAAGAGAAGAATCATAGAACAAGCAGTTATGTGTACAAAATATATGAAAAATGTGCAATCCTCCTCCTCCTCATTGTGTACATACGGAAGTGTACTTTACCCATACGAAATATCTCTCTCTCTCTCTTTCTTTACACATTGTCATATTCCATATATATGCCTTTAACTACAAGGAGTAGGGGAAGAGCGAGGCTAGAGAAATGTAAAGCACAGCTGGATAAATTTTGAGCACTGACGTTATTCCTTTGTCTAAAGGTCGTAATTTCACAAAAAGCAATATAAATCCTCTTTAGAACCAGTGAAACATGACACAGTGCCAAAGTCTTAGATTTTTTTTGTTTCATTCTCACACTTTCCCCTCACTTTCTTTCTCAAGCCTTCAATCTTCCGGAAAAAGTTTACGCAAAAATTCATATTCTCATCCCATTGAATAACCCCTGCATAAGTGAGTAAGTTCACTTTGTACAAGCGGTGTGCTCTCTCTCTCTCTTTTCTTGCCGAGTGACTATCGTCAATGGAAATAAGGAGTGACTGAGTGAGAGAGAAAGAGCGAATGATTGAGAATACTCTTCTTTTTTTTTCTCTCTCTCTCTCTTCTTCACATAAACATAGCAAGGAAGAATGAAAGTGAAAGCAGTGAAAGTTATGAGTTGTAGGAGCAGGAGTAGTTACGGGTAGGAGAAAAGCTGAAAGAGAAGGAACGAGGAGGGCAGAATGTCATTATAATGCAAATGAGAAGGAGTCTGGAGGAGACGAGGATAGAAAATCGAGCGAAGACACCTGAGGAGACATGCCGCATCAACAATGAGCTGAAGGGATCAGTATTTGTGATCTATTTTTCTATCAATTCCAAAACATCCGAGTTTCCTTCACCCTAAACTTCCCATCCTTTTTCATCCTTGTTCATCATCAAGCCGGGAAACAACTCCCTTTTACTCTCCCATTCTTCCCATCTTTCCCATATCTTTATACTCTTACAGCCAGTTGAGTTTTTCTTTGTCCTCATCGTAGACTAAACTTGTATACATACGATATTTACTACTAAAGGAATCATATGAGAACTCAGCATTGAATCCTCTCAGCTTGTAAAAAGGCACGCTGCTGACTCCCCCATAAACCTTGTAACTACGCATTTACTTTCATCTTCAAATACCTTTTACACCTGACAGTCCTTTCTTTTTCATCCATTCAATTGCATCAATTCTACTTTTGTGTAGTGCCTGAGCACGCAGTCATCAACATACTCATGGAATATGTACATAGGTATAAGCACCATCATAAAAATTTTAACGTTCCGAGAACAGGAGGGGAACGAAATATGGATATGAAAAGGTCAAATTTCCCTAGCTTCTTTTGTTTCTAAAATTCAAGTTATATTTCTGCATAATTTCTACATTCCCTTTCTTGACACTCCTCCATGTATAAAGTCTATGTTTAACATATACCACAACAACCATATTTTTTTACTGTTACTTTCGTGTATCTACTCCTAAATTCCTTCTGTTACAGTAGAGATTTACAAAATGCCTGATTGTTAAATAAATATTATGCAAAATTATACCCCTTTATGTGCACAACTTAGAACTTCATTTACAGAGGAAACCTTTAAAAACTAGTTTATTTCTGGGAGCTAGGAATAGCTGGAAAGGTGGAACTCTGCAGGGCTTTTTTTTTTACTGCTACCGTTACATATTTGTATGTGAGGGAGGGGTTAAGAATAAAAAAGGGAATAATTCCTCTGTACATAGCGAATTTAATGGAATTCCAATACTAGCAATTCCTTTCATGATGAAGGCACACAATTAATGGGGCTGGAAAACACTACCATGTTTGTACGCCATGATATGGTAAAAAGTCATAACTGTAATTTACACTTTACAGCAATTGGCTAATATTAATTGAGAATCAATGACAATAACTGGATAAGATTGTGAAAATGATAAAGGAAAGAATTCTTTTATGTTGTTTCATTTTAACGCCCAATTACCAAAATTTTAATGTAGAGAAACTACATTGGGGAAAATATTATTTTAAGCCAGGGAAAGGAGTTGCAGTCAGTTAATCCTATTCAATTCACATACAAACTTCAAGGACTCCCCTGTACTAACTATATAAATAAATCTAATTGAAACATTAAATTTTTCTTTCAATTTTCGATGATTCCCAATGATTCAAAATGCATTGAGTAGTTGTTTGCAGTTCTAGTAAAAAAATAATTTTCATAAGAAAAAAAATACTGGACAACTCCCTCGGGGAAATCTGTCAACTCCTACCATGACAACGGACACTTAGGCTCTTTCCCGCGCTGGAGACTCTCAATAATAAGAAAGATAAAAAAAATCCCAATAACTTTTTTAGAACCCAAAAATAATAACCTAATCTAAAATATTAAGGTACTAAAGCATAGGAAGTATTATTGTATTCACAATAGTAATTATTATTAACATTGTTTTCACCACGGCAATAATTAATATCGCATTCACCGCAAGAGTTAAAATTGCACTCACAAAAGGAATTAACATTGAATTCCTCAGAGGCATTAATACTGCATGAACCATTTAAATTAATATTGCATTGGCCATAGGAGTTAACTTTGCATTCTGCAGAGGAAATAATTCAGTTTATTTTCCAAATAGGATATAAAGTGGCGGCATTTGCCCAAGCGGTCGCACCATTCTGGTACCACCGCCCTTACAAACCCTTACGAGTAAAAACAGATTAAAACTTTTTAAAATGTTTCAATAAATAATAATAATTCCATAAATATGTAATATTCATCATAAATTTTATTTTCATGAAAAAAATCCAGAGCAACTCCAAAAAAATATTTACATTACTGAGTATCCACAATATATATCTCGTACTATTTACTTGAAATAAAAAATATCCCTGTAAATAAGTTTCCTAGTATTTCGTACATATTTATATACTCAAAAATATAGCACATAATGGGTGGTCAACAACGCCACAAGTCCACACTCCAAAAATTTCCAAGAATATACACAAGCGAATGCATAAATAGCTGATAGACAAATATATAATTCTACTTTAGGGAAATGTCAATTTAGTTTATTTACAACGGGCTTTTTACACTCATGTCAAAAACTTATTCCACGTCCCTAAGATTTATGAGAGTTTAAAGGGGATAGCAATAAATTATGCACCCGAGTATCATTTCAACCTATAATGTAACCCAGCCAAATATCCCCTATACACTTTCATCCTTTCTCCTCCATTCCTTTTTTTTTGTTTTCAAAGATTCATAGTAATTTTCCTGGAATTTCTCTCACTCGGAGTGAAACTGAAGTATTACATCTCCTGTCATGTCAAGCAGGAAGTAAGCAAATGTAGAATACTTCAAAGCCCTTTTTTCATACTCCGACTTCAACTACAAGAAATTTCCCCTTATCGGCAAATATCAGCCCCACTCTGGTTCAGTGCATCTGGAGATGTATTCATGTGTTCATATCGACATCCATGTATGTACACACCAACTTCAATCTCCTCCTTAAGCTTTTCCACTATGTATCCCATTCTATTACATTGCTATTATACATACACTTTGATACTTCACATAACTATTTCTAGATTAGTATTTATGTCGGCTTTTCCCCCTTTGGCTTGAAGAGAGTGAAGGTGTGGATGATAAATTACCACCACACCATAGTCAATTTATGGGAGCTAAGTGGTACTCAAGTCCTGTAATTTCCACAAATGTTTTCAACCTCGAGTTTTGCCAAGCCGAAAAATTGTGCTTAGAAAAGGGAACTTATTCCATTGCTTTTGGAGTGCCTTCCTATAAGCACATGCACATATTGAGTGTCTAGTCTACCCCCAACTCAAATTATAGCTGAAAGAGATACCTAGACCACATTAACTGGTCAGCACTGTTTATGCATATAACTACAGATTCACAATATGAGCATACCCATCTCATCTATATTTATGTTCCCCCGCAGATTTTCGCACTTGACCCTAAGCTCAGAGTGTGTATAGGAAAACTCTGAGAAGATTCACCTCCAAATGATTAACTCAATTTAGGAATAGTTCTTGTGCAGTGTTTTTTTTTCAATCTATTATACATACAGCTAAAGGTGAAATCAACCTCAGAATGAGAAAAACAATTTCAAAATAACAAATAATTCAGACAAAAGCCAAGCTTATTTATGGACTCGAGAGATCTCAAAAGTTACGAAACTACCAAGTTATTTCGTAGCCTTTCAATCGTCAAGTTCCAGTGAGTGGGCATGGACGGGGCGCTATATTACAAGCCAAAGGATTTTTTCCCTTCCCACTTTATCCACGAGTATTTCCTTTAGTTTCTTAAACAACAATTTCAGTAAGATTCTCTTCAAAATATTAAATTCGTGAATTTTATCATTGTATTTTAGATCCAGTATACATAAAGTTACGAAGCTATTAGTGGAGGCAGTAAAATGGTGGGTCTTATTGTCCTCCACTTCCTCAAAATATTGAGGTTGAAATAATGACTGCGGTCAGGGGCTTTGATTCGTCCTCTGGGAATAGCTTCATTGGTAAATTTACGAGTCTATATGGATTGACTGACATGTAATATAGGTCAGAAAGTTGGAGATTAATTTGAAGGGTATAGCTGCTTTCTCCGTGGTTTTTCTTCAATCGGAATAAATCCCTTGCTTTCTCTCTCTCTCTCTTCTTTCTCTTTCACTTTCCCTTTCATTTTTTCCCCTTCTCTCTTTCTCCCTGTCGTTGATTCATTGGATGGGGAATAAGTGGAAAAGGAGAAGGCTGTCCCGTGTAGTATAAGGAACAATGGAAAGGTTTTAGGCAAATGAAGAGAGAGGAGAGAGAGAAAGAGAAGGTCAGGTGTGTGCGTTATGGATTTTCCTCCTCTCTTCCTCATCCTTATTGCTCTCCTACTAATCCCTAGCTTTGATAATGTCTGACTCATACGATATACGTGGAACAAGGCAAGGCTTCTTAACCTTTTGATGAGCTTAAAAGCTGCTCAACTAAAAGCAACTCAATCCTTTGTTTAACCCTTTTGGAGATCTTTGCGCTTATCATTGCCATCGAACTGTGACCACTTATTGTTTCATCTCTGATTTCTCTCTTCTCTTTTAACTCATCATTCCTATCCCTGCGTCATTCTCATTTTCAATTGCTTTATATCAGCCTTATATATTGTATGATTCTTGTATGTTCAATAGAAACTACCCAAAAGCTCTTCTTCTCACTAAAGATATAGATAGTTACTACTCCTCAAACCCTCAATGTATTTTTTGGATAAATATTTGTCATTTTTATTGACTTTTATCTTCTCCTTCCTTCCTTCTCCCCTTAAATCATCTTTGCTTTGGCTTACACAACTAGCTATACCTGAGCTTTTTCTCCCTACAACCTCTCATCTTTTATTTAATAGCGGAGATTCTGGGAATCTTTCGTGAGTAGAACATTGTCTGAGGAAAGTAGGAGTAAATACATTAAATACATGTATAGGTTTTTATATGGACAGATCTTGAGCTTTGGAATAAAAAAAAACTTTTCAACCTTAAATAAATCCCTAGTTTGTCTTCATATAATGTCTCCATCATGGGAAAAAATCAATTGACAAAATGTATTCTTAAGGGGAAACTAAGGCGCACTTTGAACTAGATTTGCATCCAGCCACTTACGGCTCTACAGTAAGAAAAATACAGTTGAATTTATTTTTAACTTTATTCCAAGCTTCGCTCTTTTCCAATGAATTTTACGACAGGGAGATTTTTCGGAGTAGCAGCTTATTTAACGTTCATAAATGTGAGAAGGATTTTTTTCTACGCTCTACTACTTTCACAATCCCTCCTCTTCCATACATAAACTCTCTCTCTCTAAATGTGAATGTGATTTTAGGTAGCACTAATTTAAATCAAATTACATTTCCATGTTAAAGCTTCTTTTAATCCTTGAGAGCACTCTTGTTTCTAGTGTATACATGTATTTGCCCATATTGGGAGAGCAGGTGTGTGCCTTGGAAGGAAGATATGCATATTTAATGCCTTTTGAAATCATCGCCAATCCTGTGGTTTTTCTCGGGAAAGGATTTATACAGATATGCTCGTGCGGTCCAGATTATTTTCATGTTTCAAAGGCTTCTCAAATTAAATTCAATCAACCTGACATGGATGATGCTCTATTGAGAGTAATTCATATTATATTAGAGCACTGACTTAGCCTCCGTTTGAGATTGTTTATTTACATGATTTCAACCATGATTGACAAATTTGATGAAAGCTCTTGCTTTTCTAAAAACTTTTCAAAAACTTGTATAGAAATCCTCGCACTGTCAAAGCAAGCATCAATTTTAAAAATAATATTATTCAACTTTACAGATATGTACGTAGGTTATTTGACCTGGTTTTTTTTCTATGTATATTTTGTACTTTATATGCGTAAATAAACATATGCAGGTCTAGCTAATGAGTGGATGATTGACGTGTAGATTGACACATTAGTGGACTCATGTAAATTATAGAATCATTTTTCATCATTAGTTCATTTTAATTTATTTATCTTTAATTGATATAATAAACTAGTACATACAGCCCACTCCGTGGGCGAGCCTAAATCAAGCCCGCGTTGAGTGTGATTTAAGCCAATCAGGAGGCAGACCGCGAAGTATGAAGGGGGTCGGTCGGTCGCTCGTATAATAAAGATATGCACGATTAGCAGAAAATCAAATGTCAGTTGCAACCAGGCCTAGTTTTACAATTTAGTGGCAACTTAGGTGGGATTTTTTAGAGTGCAATGAGAACTTTTTGAACGGAAAAGAAAGAGAGGGAGAGCGGGTGTGGGAGTGGAAAAAAGTGTCTTGTCAGCGTTATTCTCAAACGTATGGCTTATCAGAGGGTCAAGGAAGTTGGAATTGTATCCTTTCATAAATATTCCCCCACTCTTCACGATTTTTGTTGACTCTCAACTTTTTCTCTGTGTGCGTTCTGATGGAATCCTAACAATGCTAAGTAACAAGTTTTGTTTTGGTTATACAAATTCTCTAGAACTCACAACTGTGAGAGTAATTCAATTTCAGCTAATGTTTTTGTAGTAACAAACATAACTGACTTTTTTGGTTGCGTGAATGTGCATGTGGTCAAAGTTGAGAAGTCAAATTCAGAAAAAAAATTATAGTTTTGTGCATGTCTGGATGATGAGAGTAAAGTGATATTTTTACCAATGCAATATGAGAACAAGCTGTAGATATAAAAAATCCATTTTTTCCACATCATCATTTTTCTTAGAAGTAAGTTCATAAACATTAAAAATGGATTCATATGGAAGAAGATAGGCTAAAAACTAGCGGATCCACCCTCGTGTAGTAAACATAAAATTTTACTTTTCCTACAATAAATATAAAGTCGGCTAAATTCAAAAAGGACCTTGAAAAAGGATTGCACATAAAGTTGTAAACTCTTTTCTTTGAGAATGTACACTAGGAAATATTAATAAGATTCAGGGTGGTAAATTCATAGAGATGTGTCGATTGTGTGTATTTTTACAAAAGCAAGAGAAATTTTTATGTTGCTTGAAATAAATAGTTTTTTCTTAAAGTATTTTTCCATTTTTCAATGAAGGCTTCCTTGGTTATGAGTAAAAATAATATTTTGTTCCGAGAGTTTTCACACAGAGACAGAGACAGAGACACAGACAAAGACATTCTGCAACCTACACGAGCATATAAACACATTAAGTCTATAGTGTACTATTTTGAATGAACCCTTTGCTTTGGATGTGCCCATGTAAATAACATAGCTACTTATTTTGGTATTTTGAGCTTTGAGAACAAGTCCCATGCTACTTTACTAAGCCTTACTTAAAGAAAAGGAATGGATGCCAAGAAAGCAGAAAAGAAACTGTCACCTTACTGTAATTTAATTTCTACGACCTCAACATATGCACTATATAGGCCATAGGCCATCCTCTCTCCCAATGATATAAATCTTACTGAGAAATTTTCAAAGCCAACAACATTTACTTCTTCTTTTGAGGTTTTCGCACCAGTTGACTCTTGTTTACACTTGGCTGCTTCCCAAGAAACTTGAGAGATTTTACAAAACCGGAATCACATTTCCAGACTCTTACTTACTACAAGAGAAAATACAAGCTTGTTTTCATACAGCCATTCCTTTACGTCTCACATCTTGTTCTCTCCATGTAAAACCAAACTACGAATATATTCTTGACAAAGCTTCTCATCAGTCACTCCTTCCCTTTTCTTCACTTCACCATATTTCCAAACAACCTCATTTTAAAGCCCATCTTTATAGAGAGAGAGAGAGAGAGAGAGAGAGAGACTGCATTAGTGGAAAAACTTACCTCCCCACGCCATCATATTTCCCATTGACTTCCAAACTATGTACAGTTCAATAGCCAAAAATTCTTCAATAACTTTTTTCAATACTTAATTTCTATATTCATGTTTATTTCCCTACCTCCTATTTTCTCATATAAGTTTGGAAAAGTAATGTTGTGCATGTAAGTAAGTAGAAAGTAGGAGTGGGAAAATGCCCATTCCTCACCCACCCAAACTTCCTTTACTTTCCTCTGCTGCTCCTGCTCCTGCTCTAGACTACTCTAGAAAAATAGCCAAAGGCGCATAAAAGTTCCCTCACTCCTCGCATCTCCTCCAAACGATGTGTGTAAATATGTGAGAGAGAAAAATCCGAGATAGTAACAAAATCCAAAAGAACTAATTGAAAATCCATTAGGAAGGTAATCGGGGGGAGATGGTGAAAAGATATAATCCCATTACGTTGTAGACGATCTTGGTATAATTTATCCTGATAAAATGGAATCAACTATTGACGGTCAAATGTAACCATTTGCTCGGTGGTTAAGTCAACTATGAGAACAAATGGCTGTAGTAGTAGCTTGAGTAAAAGGAACAACTATAGGCTCAAGGAATTTTCAAGGATCAAAAATCCTTCATGTGTCCTTGCTCACTCAGCTCCACTACAGACAGGGAAGGGCTCAACGCACGTTTATAAATGAAGTCATGGCTATATTATATACAACTTACACAAGTATCCCCACATTCTCACGTCACATTCACTCCTACCCCAAACAAGGAGAAGTTTCAGATGATCAAAGGAGGTAGGTAGGAGGAAAACTCTGGTAAAAACAAGTTTCCAAGGAAAATTAAGGACGATTTCCAATGAGATTCTACATGAGAGGGCAAAGTATAAATTCTGATATGCTATCCCACAGACTAATATAATTTGCTATTCCTCTGTCAGTGAAGCAGAGACAAGTTTCATGTACTACTTTCATACTAATCCGTTTACCAAGCCTGACAAAGTCGAAAATTGAGAATATAATCTTATATGATTGAATGAAATGTGTGATTGGGTAAACAACTCTAATGGAAAATAATGAAGTCATCAGAAAACTTACTTGGATTTTAGTTTGAGGAGGAGGAGGAGAAGGAGGAGGAGGAGGAGAAAGATGGTAGATGTTGACGTTTCCATTTATAAAAATTACTCATCATAATTCACTTTCTTAAATCATTTACCTTCCCTACAGCAGAGATCAACATTTGACTTTCTCCTTGTAATGTTTACACAGAATATTATCTTCCTTGAGGCTTTTAACTTAAAATCTTATTTTCTTCCACAACCCACTCTATTATATAATACTGAGAGTGGGTTCTTTTTGGCTTGTATGTATAGGGACAAGATTATTCCGAGTAGGATTTTTCCTATAGTTTTACTACAAATTTCAGCTTTTATTATGCATTTTATATTTAAATTATTTATATACGTTATACTGGACATTTTTAAACTTATGGTGGTAATTGTGCTCTGATAATTAGTTTATCTTCCCCAAGGGAATTTTTTAAAATGTGTACAAAAGTTTTTTTTTAGGAAAAATTATGTTGGGAAAGGTAAGAAATTAAGGGAGGGAGAGTGAAAGGAAGTACAAGGGAAAATTGTAGAAATTCTCAAATGTTCCTCTGGGCTTACTTATAGAACATTCATGCTTTTATATGTATGAAAATAGCATTAGGAATTCAGGAAAACGTCTGGGAGGGCTGTAGTTTTTCTAAACGTTTTTTTTACTCTTGTGCATACATTTTCAACCAATAGAATCTATTTGGGCTGGTATAGAAAAAAACAATATATTTTTCTGTGGAGCCAGCTACATCTACTATAAGGAAAGTATGCAATAAAAGGATGAGAGGAAGTGAGGAAGGGAAAGTGTTTACGACGAAGCTCTGGAAAGAGACGGATTTATTAGCTCATAATTTTCCTTTTATCGAGGGAATGAAACAAAAGCAACTAATTTTACATTGACCCGAATGCACATAAAAGTGTGACAATATATTATGCTGAGAGATTGGATGGTAGGGACGATTTTACTATTCCAATTAGTATATTTTATCCTCAAGCATATAAACAATCCAAGTTGAATAATATTTTCCTTCTCTGCTGAAGAGCTTGAGTTCCTCAGAAATAATACCATACTGTAGGATTTCATATAAGAATGAGTAATTGAATAGGTTTCATTATTTCATTATTCAAAATTGGAGGCAGTAATAGTGTCTTTATATTTACGTAATATTTCTGATCAGCTCCGTGAGAAAATAATTATTCTGGGTTCGTGACCCAAAACCTGACCTTCTTACAAGTAACAATTTCTTTGTTAATCTTACGGATCTTATTCTAGCGGATTTTCAATATGACTGTAGGAGTAAAGTAATTATGTTATATAAAATATGGTTTCAGTTAATATAATTCATTAGTACTAAGCCACACGAGTGGGGAAATATCAAAGTATTTATGAGCCTTGATTTTTTGGAGGTAGTGGTGTGGAGTGGCTATGACGGCCCAAATTGGTATGTAAATACCGCCATTTCCTTACTTACATACAGAATATAGAGTAATTCAGACCCACTTAATTAGCATGACTGCTGGATTGCGTTACAATGTTTTCATGGTTAATTAGCATATACATGGAAAAATTAGGGATCTGTTCGTAATAACATGCTTACCTATTGTGCATAATTAGTGTTACATTTGCATATTACACCAACTTCCATGCTCAACATAGGATTTTGCAAAGTAACTCACTATGGACACGTTGTTCATGTCACACTTGGATTTTAATGCGTAAGGTATCATTCAAAAGATCTTTCGGAGTACTTTTCAAAGATTCCTTTCAATCTCTGGCGGGGGCCTTGGTTTTCCCAGAATTTGATGGGAAGTGTATATTTGAAATGGGGTATTTGAGCTGAATTTTATATACCTGTAAATTAGTTATTTAAAACTAGTATGATGGACGTTGTAGGAAGATTTCAAAGCTTAAAAAATACGCTTTCAGAATTGGTACTGTTTCCTATGGTATCTTATTTAGCTTGAAAGTTATAGGGAATCAAAGATAAATGAGGAGAAAAAGGAGAAGATTGCCATAGGCTTTGCGTCCTTTGCAAAACCTCGGGAACCCCATTTTTTTTAGGCTTTCTCTCTGGAATTTTGATTGATTGTAACTTTTTATGGAAGTTTAAGGATAGGAGCATTGGATATTATGCATCAATTCAGAAAGCCCATTTAGTGAGCTTTCAAAATAATTGAACTTGAACATTCCATTGACACGTTGGATATCAAAGATAACTTTGATCCATCTTTAGCATGGATTTCATGTGTGGGCCAAGGTCCATTAAGTAAATGGAGCAGTAAAGTAGACAGAAGATAAGCACTGATCTCCCTCAAACAAAACTTGAGACAAGGCAAAAAATTCATTCCAACGAAATCAATGATAAGCTGGTTCAGATTTTCGTGTCACTTGAAACTGATTTTTGTAATTATTTATTCATCAGCTTGCCAGAAAACTACAAGTCATAATTAAAAGCAAGGAAGAAGTGCGTGCGGGTGTCAATTAAAATTATTGTAACTCTCTATAGATAAGAAAAAAATGTAGTGCATATTTCTCAATTCACAGTAAATGACATTTCATCACGAAGGCATTATCTTAAAAAATCCTTGGAGTCAAAATTATAATACCCTGATGCTTGTCATTTTTTTAAAATATCAGGTTATACGTTCTATTTATATGTAGTATATCACCTGTACGAATCTATAGTATGATAAGAATTTTAAAACAAAGTCGTTATGAAACTCGAGGCTCTTTCCACGTTTGAAAATGTCATTATGCTTTTTCTTTGGCTCCAGGCTAAATTTTCACTATTTTAGCACGTCATGCTAAAATTCAGTGTTTACAAGCTTTTAAATCTATAGTCTTTCATTAAAAAGACCTACCTTTTTGTTAGTGGGGGTATACATTATGTATCCCCACAAAAACACCGGAGGGGAAAAAGCATGTAATCTTTTTCTCCAGGAAATTTACCAAAAATCAAAAATTATTCCACTTTTGAACCCTTTTTTAATTAAGTCCAAATATTTTACTAATCAAGTCCAAATTCACATATAAAAAATCATTTTCATAAATTTTTAAAAACATTTATCATTAAACAGAGACCTAGTTTTCCTCGAAATTCCCAAGAAAATTACTCAAATAATTTACAAGCATCCATTTTATACTGGAAATACAAAAGAAAATGCATTTTATAGTATATTTGTGTACACGCCGATCCTGACTTCATCCTGCAGAGAGTCTGAAAGAGTCAACCCAAATCTTTGTCAATGACTAAAGATATGAAAATACTCCAACGTGTTCAGCTCCCATTTACTTCTCACTACCACGAGAACCATAACACCGCGTACCCAGACAACTGCAGGTTGGAAACCAACTTCCGTGAATATATTGGATCTGTCAGTAAGGCTTCCGTCAAGGGCTTATGTATTCCCATAGGATTTCATAAAGTTTCAATGAAAAGTAATACAAATCTTCACACCAAAATGGCAGGCCCACCATGCAGAAAAACAAAAGGTACGAAGGAACGCTTCCCTCTTTCTCTCTCTCTCTCTCTCTCTTTCTCTAGCTACACACATCCTACTTTTTCTCTGGAGCATGCTAAAACTGCATCCTTCTCCTTAAGTCATGCTTTTTAGGACCAGAAAACAGACCCCCGCCTACTCACACATCTCCTTTCAAACTAAAATATATATAGCTCCATTTTCTAGCATTCTTTTTATAAATGTATTATAAAAATATCCGAGTGAAGAAAAATTATTACACCATTCATCCCAAGTACTGGAAATATCCTAGTCTCCTGTCAGCTATGATTTTAGAGCACTGCACTACTAAAAGTTTAACATCTAAACAGAAGGATAAAGTTAAATATATATTTTTCATGCATCTAAATATAAATATTCAAAGTACAAAAAAAGCGTTGGTAGACAAGCTAATAGACACACGTGTGGGTAGTAAAACTGGAGGAAAGGGAGCATGTAAAATTTTTTCAAGCACTGTCATTACATGTCTTATGATTTAGAGAAATGGTGACAATGACGGCTTCGCCAACAACTTTGACAGTTATATTCTTGTACTGTGAGAGTTATGACGTGTATTTGGTTTCCATTTGAGAGTAAGTGTGTGTCTACATAGATAGGGTTGGAAGGTAAAAAGAGGAAATGAGCTAGCAAGCACGAGAGTAACACTAATACATTTACAATGACAGGTAGGTCGTGCTTTTTCTATAAACAGGATTAATATATAAATCATTCAATACTATTTCCCTCCTTTTACTATATGGATGGACTTTTTCCAGGGCATGGAGCAAAAAGCACAAGGACCAATTTTCTAATGGCAAATTATTTCCCCCCTTCCAATCCCTCCTTCTCTTCTCCCTAATATTTTATGTATTTTATCCCTCTACTATGTGTAAGTAAAACCTTCATAAAAGGCAATATGAACTAGAATTTATGCTCTAAATACTACTCCTTACGTATTTCCTAACCCAGTAGCTTTCAATTGAGACTCATTCTTACTCAAATAGAGAGAAAAATTGAGAGAGGAAAAATCTCTCTTCAGCCGAATTTTTATAAAGGCACTACTGGTAATATACAAAAAATTCTCATCTCTCTCTCTCTTTCTCTCATACTTTAACCTTATCTTAAATTTCCCATCAGGCCGATGGAAATTAAATCGCAATTCGTTCACTGCAAACAATCAAGTTGTGAGACTGAGTCAGTGAGTGAGGAAAGAAAATTTTTTATTTTCATTATAGCAAACTCCGAGGAAATAATCACCTTATATGTACAAATTTGTCTCTGCTCTCTCTTTCTCCTTCATTTTCCATCATTCATTTTCCATGTGAGGGAGAAAAAAATGATAAATAGGACAAAGTGAGGTAATCCATTTTTTTCTACCATAACAGCCTTGACATACACTCATAGTATAGGGATCTTCTCATGATTATACATGGAATGAGGATTTTTTAAGCATAATCAAAACTTTAAGATTCAACCCTCTTTCCGAGAAGACTCAATTTTCCCAAACAGCAATAAAAGTTTAGTTTGAAGGAAAATATAGCTTTTTGGTCAAACTTTCTTCTCTGGATATTTTCCTTGAGAAAATACCTCCATTTTGGAGATGTAAAGTTTAAGGTGGGATCTCCAGACAAAACAACAGTAGTCTTGGAGTAGTAATAAATGACTCTCCCATACAAAACCACACCATTTTCACGAACTAAATGATCTTACTTAGTCTGTTCTTGGAGAGAAAAGGAGAGCAATAAGTTTTCTAACCAATAATAACTTTTACGCCTTATAACTTCCATCTGCTCACATAACATTGGGGAAGAGGACCTACATGAAAAAAAAGTAAATTCCATGGGAAAGTTGATTTGGAGGAAATGTAGTGGTAGTACATTAGGAACATCCGTATGAAAACTATATAATTCTGACTCAATCCCTTTATTTATGTGCATACTCTCATCCTCCTCCGTTCATTTGCCCTTGGATATCTCTCGGTAAAAAAAAATTGTGGAAGGTAAAAAAGAAAGAAAAAAGGAATGGGAAATTTCAAATCGTACGTTGTTGTCCTGCCTCGAGCATCTGACATTGCGTGAGGGAATATATTCTATTCACAATTTAGTAAAACTAAAAGCTATTCTCTTATCTTTAACATTGGAAATGAAGAATTTCCCCTTCAATACAATTGTTACATGTTTATTTTTGAATTCTAGGAAAAGATTCTCATCTACGAGTTTTTTTCCTCCTCCTCTCGTAATGTAGAACTGAACTGTGAGGAACAAGTGAAAGCATATTGAATGGTAGAGTTTACTACATTAAACACAAGTTCCTTTCCCCTTTTCATTCACTGCCTTGTTTATATGTTGACACTGCACTGTAAAAAAAAAGTATTAACTGATGACGGCGTTAGCCTCTGAGTTACCATTGCGGAGCTGCCGTCAACATGTCTAAAAGTTTATGGCTGTCATTAACCATCTACACATATCTATATCTATATATGTATATGTATATATATTTATAGGGAAAAAGTACAACTTGTTTATATTGCTTGTATTTTTACTTGGAGTTCTACTATATTTCCTTTCCTTCCAGGATATGATGTTTGCTGTGTATGGGGAAGGAGTAGTAGTAGAAGTAAAAAGGCATCCCAAGTCTTTGAATACTTTTGGGATAAAACTTTTTCCTCCTTTAACTCTTTTTCATTCTTGTATTCTGCCTACGGAAATTAATTGATCGTTTTTAATGACGACATATAAGAGGCAAAGTGTGGCTATGTACGGACTCGAAAATAAATACACCATCCTGTGGGAATGTTCCTGGGATTTTCTTTCCTCCCTTTTACATTTATTTCTATACTACGCTTTGAATATCCTCATATATGAGGATTGCACATATAAAGTGAGATATATTGTAAACATTTTCAAACCACAAAATTTCCTTGTAACTTTCTTAGGCTATTGTTATTGTTGTGTTATTGGAAGGATTTGCAATTCGCCTCTTAAAATGTACGATGTTCTTCTTCCTGCTAATTATTTCCATGAAAATCCTTGTTATGGTCAAAACAAAATGAAAAGTTTGAATTCATCAAGACATTTTCAATAAAGTAAATCCTTTGGAATTCTATGGAAATTTTAACACCTCCAAGGTTTTCTATAGTGAAAACATGATAATGATTCATTGAAAAGTTTTGCTTCAACTTTTCTTGCTTCAAGTATAAAATTATAGAGCTTTGTAAGGAGCTTATGGGATTCATAGAGGATTCAGAGGTAAGGGAATCTTTGAGGAAATCTAAGGTAGTGGGGGCTTTTGAAGCGTAAATTCTGTACGTTTTCATTAGTAAATAAAATGCTAGAAAATTGAATTGGATGTTAAGAAATTGTGTTGGAAATATGTAAATTATTGTATTTGTAATGGAATTAGATATCTACTTGGAATTAGATATGTACATCAACTTTAATGTAATGTTACAGGGATTAATTGACATGAGTCTGAGGAATTTGTGGGGTAAAAGCTGTAGACGAAAGAATTTGAGAGGAAGTTCAAAATGATGTGGCTCAATTCAATTATTTTGAGTCATCATTCAAATTGGAGGAGAAATCAAGTTTTGTAAGGGAAAAAAGTTGCTAGTATACATAAAGCTATGAGAGGAGAAGGGAGAGAGAGAAAGAGCTTTTGAAATAAAGGGATCATTTCAGCTTGAGAGAACCAAGCTCCATTATGGTGATTTCAATGGTTTCAATTGAAAGAAGTCAAGACTTGAATTATTCCTCACACCCCTTCATACATTGTGAAGGTAATTTGAGTAAAGTTTAATAAGTGGTCTTAGGGAATTAAGTTGAGAAAAAGTAAGTACTTAAAAGTATGAAAGAGCTTAAAGCTCTGGTGTGTGTGAGAGAGAGAGCGAGTTGTCCAGGCAGAGTAAAATTGCTGAGACAATGCGTAGAAAAGATCCTAGGTTCATTGTACGTGTAAAAGCTGGAGAGATGGTAGTGGCAGGAATCAAAATCACACAAAGCGACTTTACGCTCCATGGTTTTTCATTAACTCACTGGGTATCCAATAATCAGAGGAGAAAGTGAACCGCACAAATAAGTAGTATTTACTTATTTTACATAAGAAATACCATGCTCGAGTGACTTGGAGCAAGTGAGGCTCATAACTTTGAGTTAAGTGCCAACTCTTGACGTCCCTTCAAGCGATAGCTTTTTAACGTAAACAATCAAGTACAATTTATTTTTTGAAATTGAGCTGACGCACATGAGTGAGGAAGCTAAAAAGAAATTTAATTGCGAGCTTAACTTTTAATGATTATTGGATCTCTATCCAAATAATAATAATAGCAGAATACATACCTGCAAGTTCTTCCAGCTCTTCCCTTCCCTCTCCATTACATTCAGTAATTGCTGGGTATATTGGATTCCCTAATTAATGAGAGCCGAGGAGGTAATTTGAGTATCACCCTTGATTCTACTCCCAGAGCAGTTGCCATTTTGACTGCCTTTTTTCAATACCTTATCCTTATATCTGTATGTGCTGAATTTAAAGCGAGCCGCATATCTAGGTACGCTTGTACATTTTCAAATCCCTTTTTTTCAGTAAATAAAATTCGAATTTGTTTTGCTCACGAAATTCTGCTCAGCTTCAAAGATTTAACTGGAAGTCGTAAGATAGGATGGTATTTTTATCTTAGGCAATATAGTTTAGCCCGTTATGTGAACGGGCCCCTTCCCTTCCTTGAACTACTTTTGCCCAAGCAGAGCTCTGGCTAAAATAGATTGATAAATTCTTAAAAAGACAAGTTAGAAATAATGAATGTGAGTTTAGGAGTTGGTGAACTTTGCAAAGGAGGACTATTTTGATGATTTTTTTTGAGGCAGTCAAATTAACTTGGCATTTGCGAAAGTAAGTGAGTACTCAAGTCCCGTTGGTGTTTCTTCACTTGGGAGACTTGCTATACTGAGGAGTGGTTCCATTAGTAGATTGAACTCCACCCTGTCAGTACGTCATAGATTGACCATTGAGTGGAAAACTTAAAGTATCGAGCTTTTCACTATAGCTACTTTCTCCTATGTAAACACTTAGCTATCGTCGTATTACTCGATAATTCTAGACAAGTTTTTTCCCTTGATATTTTTCATTATCTCACTAATACATAATTATTTCACCTCAACTACATTTGCACATGCAAGTTTTCTTTCATCTTCCCAACTCCCACTCGAAGCTCCTTCTTACAAAAGTATACGTAGGAAAATAAAAACACTTTTTACATTAGAGAGGTTATAGGGACTGCACTGCTCCAGTACATATGGTAAATATTAATCCAGGATTTCCAATCCAGAGCGTCATTATAGTTGTTCCAAGTTCCCAATCTTTCCTTGCTCGTATCATGTTTTCCACCCACCACTACCTTGAGAGTTGAGCTTGATTTCCCCTTAACTACCCTAATAAATACTAACAGTCGATCTTTAATTTCTTGAAAAAGGAGTTTCATTTCGTTTCATTTCCATAATTACTAACATCACTGGTTTGGTGAGGGGAAAGTTTTTCCTTTCTTTCTTTCTCGCACACACACACAAACACACACACACAACTCCTTTGAATTCCACTTCGTGCTCTTAGGTACTTTATCTTAGGATATAAAGGAAACACTAAGGTTTTTAAATTTGCTTGTTCCAAAGAAAGATACACATAAGAGTATGATTTGTATGCAAGTACTTCCTGGACAGTTCGTCATGGACATGGCTTTGATCCAAGCTTTCTCTCACTTTCTTTTTCCCAGCCTATTTACAACAAGTTTTCCTTTTCAAAGTACAAGCCTGGACTAGTAATTTTATGTATATTCTTAATATGTAAACCAATATGTACAGTCTGCGTGAAAGAAAATTTCAAAATTCAAGAGATTAAAAGTAGGACAAGAGAGGTTACTTTTTAAATAGGCTCTGTGGTATTACTTGAGGAAGTCGGAGCGGAAGGAAAGGATGATATAACTCCGGAAGGCCCTTCCGGGAAAGGCTATATAGCAAACTCTACTCAATAAGGATGTTAAGTTAAGCTAAATCATGCGGAGTCGGGAGACAGGTAAGACGTGGATTAAGAAGGATTGGAAATGCGTCACCTAATGCATACAGAGGTAAGAAAAATGTCACAGGCTGTGTACATCAAATTGAGCAAAGAGACTTAGAACTTGTACCTGAGGGTTTAGACTCACACCTTAATCATTTAATATTTTTTCAGTGTATGCAGATGAGTTGAAAAGGCAGGCTAAGTTTTTACTATAGTCTCAGCCAGAACTAAAGGAAACCCACGGGGCTTGATCCTGATTTTGTTGCAAAGCGTGTCTCTCTCCCCCCCAAGTCTATTTGGTATTAGATTACTTGAAAGTTTTGCCAGCTCGACAACTTACGCATATTGATTGCTTCAGTGGTGGTGGAAAGGGAAAAAGGTCGGAGTAAGTTGAGCATATCAATCAGTAGCTGGTTTTAGTGTGACCAATATTCTTTGCGTGTGTGTGTGTGTGTGTGCCCATTAATCCACACACTTTGAAATTTCATTCTATTTTAACTACCATCTACGTGCTACAACTTAGGTTGAGACAAACAATTTTACCTGACTTCTAGTGCAAACAAATCCAACCTTTTACTTTACTTTTTTTTCTACCCGCCCAATATTTTACCCACTTGAGCTAGCTCCAAGGCAATCCCGATGACAAAGGAAAGACGGAGAAAGAACCACCAGGAGCAGTTACTCAGCCTAACGCTGCTGTAGAAGCTGAGCCTTTTTCTCTATTGGAACCTTAAACATGCACTGACTTGAGGTACGCGTGGTGGTACATAGTACTTTTAGCACAAAAAATTCCTGCCGGGAGTCAGCTCTCTACGTACATAGACAGTGTGACATATGTATAGTTATATGCTGTAAAATAGACATGTATATGATTACTTTTCCCTTAAGTCTCATATAGTACCCAGATATTCTCTCATATATTTCCAGGAATTGTAACAGAGCGTAGGAGTTTACCCCTCAGCTATGTACAGGACTACGGTAAGCGTCAATGCGTTGGCTATAGAAAACATTGTGATGTGGCTCACATTGTGTAGAGACATGGTGAGAGTATCTGACATAATAGACTTTCTCCGACAGGTTTTCTCTCGCTGGTACATAACATATAATATGTGTGTACGTATGTACATAACATATAAATATATGAGAGAAAGTATTCTCACAATAGCTGTAATACGTTAGGACATTTACCGACGTTTGATGCTCGGAGTTAGTCTTGTTGAATCCCGAGAGCCAACAATTTTCAAAAAGGTACTTTCCCTCCTGCGTTTTTCCTTACATCGAAAATTATTTCACTCGCCTCACCTAACTCACATCACAATGAATGACCCTTCCATGACACCGTCTGAATCTTCAGCCATCCATCAAGTCCAGAAACTTGATCTAGTTAGCTGTAGTCACAAGTCACCATGAGCTCTCTCTCTCTCTCACGTTACCAGCAAATTTCTCTTTTAGGTCAACAAATTTTTCGGTAATAACGAACCAATTCCATTGAATTACATTTAATCTTTCCCCCTTCCAATAGTTCCAATAAATGGGTTTTTCCTACAAAGTTTCATATATTTCCAATAGCAATCATCATCATCATCATACAAGGTTGATATAATGAAATGAGGTGAAACTCCAAAGAATAAGGCTTTTCCCTTACACATTTAACGTTCTATATGTGCGTGTACTAGAACGCCATGACCGTAAATGTAAGAGCTAACGTTAGGATTATAAACTCCCAAACTTTACCATTTGCTATGGGATGAGTTTAGAGAGGGGAAAGGGAGCAGTAGTTTGATATGATGATGATGCTAAGTACCCAACTACAACCAACTCATCACCAATGATTGGCTATGCTATTTAGGTATTATGATTCCCAATTTGAACTTTATCTAGGGACAAAGGACTTTCTCCTTTTTTTACTTTCTTTTCCCAAAAACTGGATCCTCAAGAGGGATTTTAAATTATTAACAAGCCCAAGCTGGTTTCCCTGTATATGGGTGAAAGTTTGGGAAAGAAAGTGTGCGTGACTGGAGATTGTCATGTTTTTAAACCATTTACCCTGGTTAGTATAACCTTCACAAAAGTTGGGAATTAAGTGGAGAAGAACGACTGCCGTCAAGTTGGAACTTAAGTGTGTAGCAAAGGCTATCATTTATTAAGGGTTAACAGCAAACTTAAACTAAAACTGCACGCTATCCAACCTATTCACACAATCAGGGACTGGAGAAAATCCCAGCTACGTGTATACTTATTCTTCTTACATGTATCCCTGCTGTAGCATATATATATAGGTACATAGATATTTTCGTATACATTAAGGGGAATTCCACTGTCCTCCGAGTCCTACCCGTAAGTTGTAAACATAAATATTAATAGGAAAAGAAGTAGTGGTGTTTACGACCCCATTGTTAAATTAGCAGGATATGTGTATCTCTAGATACATCTACAATGCACATTGCTTTTTGAGCCGTCGGAAAACTAATAATTCCACGGCTCTTTTTAACCGAGTGGTTACTATACAACAAAGCGAGTTCATCCTACTGCACTCATTTCCTCCACTGCTCCTACCTGGTAATTGTTAAATGAAAGTTTAACCCTTTACTTGGAACTTGACGAGGGAAAATAGGAGATACCTGCTGTGAAGCACATATTAAGAAGAAGGCCATTTGAAATTACCTCAACTAATGGATTTGAAGGACTAAAAGACTGAAATAAATGTAAACTTAAACCTTAGTGTTTTCTTTCCTCCTACATGAAACCTCCAAGAGTTAAAAAAAACTCTAATGCATGAGAGAGCTCATCCTCTTCAGCATGGTAAATTATTCGTGGATACCTGATCACAATATTATTGAAAGGCCTTAGAATGGCTGGATATATGTATCTATGTATTTGTATGTATACAAGGAGATGGAACTTGCTTCCAAGAAAACTTCAAAGAAAATGTGGTCGCATAACTTTAGCCAAATCGTAACTGTAATAAGTTCAACTATTCATTTTCCCTGGATATTGTCAGGAATTGTCGGGAGGCAGCTGGAATCGTTAGAATCGTTGGAATTCGTGGTCTAGAAAAACTGAAACGGAGCTTTAGATTCGAACGTTTTGGCCTCTTCAATGGATTAAACTATCATTGGATGATGTGGATTGTCGTTTGTAAGGACCTACTTTCCTACTTTATACATGATCAATGTGAGATTATAGGAGGTGGATACGTAGATAGATATGTATGTATATGTACGTATTGTACACACATCTAGGAGAAAGGAGACAGGAGGAAATATCACTCCAGATGGATGGAGGAAATAGGGGTGAGGCATTGAGCTTTCTCAGAAAGTTCCCACAGCTGTGAGTTCCCAGTTTTTTTTATGATGGAGAGAAAATTAATTATAATTGAATTTCCCTCTTTTTTATGTTTATATAGAAAGTTTATGATGACATTGACACATTTGTTACCCTCAATTGGGCTAAGTTTCTATGAGAATCTTAGCAATTTCCATGCTGCCGGAGGGACCCTGGGAGGAGACGGGGTAATTAACAATAAGTTCGTCATTTTACAGGGAAAGGGAAGTAGGAAGAGGTATAAAAATAAGTTATATTCTGTCATTGGACATTGCTGGGATAAAAATATGAGGTTCATGGACAAACTATGAAAGGATGCTCTACTTTTTGACTTTACATTAACTTCAGGATGATTTGCTTGGGAGTGGATTGGTCATTTTTGGGGAAACTTTCACTTGCTTTTGTTCTCTCGGTAAATATGTACACGCGTGGGTGCTTAAAAGGCTAAGAGTGAATAGTAATGGACATTGACAAGGTCCCCCTTGTTGCGGTAACATTTTCTCAAAATATACGTGGGGGGGGGGCTTGGTAGGAAATATAGTACAAGGCTCATGTGAGAGTTTATGATTCTCTTCTCATTGCACCTTTCACTTTCTTTCTCCCGCTTTCACTCTTCACTTCACTATGACTAGAACCATGGGGCGGGAGTCATTTATTTCTCCATTACCCCTTCCTCTCCCATTTTGTTCCAGTTGAAGAATTTGACAAAGGAAAAGTCAACTACATTTCAGTTCCAATCAACCGTCTGTATGTGTTACAATGTAGTGCTTTTATTCTCTTGTATTACATTGAACTTGCTCACCATAAAATGACATGATTACGTGGTGCGTGTAATTTGGACTGACCATTTTTCCTTCCTATATTCCAGTTAATAGCAATAAGCGAGCACTTTTCTTTCAACTGTTATGTTTTTGTTGGACAAACTTCCAGAGGAAATTGTCAGGTGGAGATAGGGCAAATGGACTGAGGATGGCATTACTAGGAGTCATTTCCAAGGATATAGTTGCTGGTAAAATTCTATTCCATTGGAAGGTTTAAATAGGCCGTTACTTAAAATGATGTTTTCCTATCCAGATAAACTTAATTGGATGACCATCAAACTCTATGGGAAAATATTGCCGGAGCTGACGGAAAGAAAATAAAAATGACAAATAGTTGCTATGGCATATCGTACTTTTATTATCATCCTCAAATATAATATATGGTCTTTAGCCTCTACCTTCTAATGTGTATCTATGCACATGATGACATCCTAAATACTTGTTTCTTATATATGATGAAAATCCCATCCTCTAGGCATTTCCACAGAACCTGACTCAAATTCTAGGTAGAGACAATAAAGAAAAACAGACACAGCTAACATGATTTTCTAGAGTGAGATGGGTGGTTTTGAGAGACAGGCGGGCGGATTAAACAAAAGCGTCTATGGAAATATATGAGAAATTCGTGCACTTGGGAGAAAGAGCGAGAGCTTGAGAGTGGAATGATAAAAATTTCCAGTGCTTAGCACAAATGTTCCAAGTCATCAAGGGCGAAGTCCCGGAGATGGAAAAGATGCGGAGAGTTTCATGTGATATTCAAATGCTCCCTCCCCCAGTAAACCATTTAAAACACATGATTTAAACACGTTCTCAAGCCGGAGAGCAGAAGCGACTGAGAAAGAATTTGAAAAGGTTCTCCGTGACATTCTCTAAGAAATTTAAATCAAAATTTATTGTCATAGCTCTGAGTAAATGTATTGTGAATATATTTTTAATAATCGCTCTTAAAACCGTTATAAATGTTGCTAATTTTTTTTCCGATACAGAAACTCAAGTATTACAGGCTCCGCTGGAGGTATCTTTCAAATGCCTTGCCTTTATTACATTTACATAATGCATATAGGCCAGCACACCCCACTTATTACAGCATAAAATCCTCACCCCAGCTTCGCCCCTTGCAAAACTCTTAGATACGATCTACTTGAAGAAATTGGACGGCTCGTGTAACCGCTCGATTGTAATTGAGATAGAGTAGTCTGACAATGGGTTTTCATTCTAAATCAAAAGTGAAAAAATCCCAAGTTTTCCCAACTCAGCAACTACCCCTGACAGCAAATGCTTCCAGGAAGCCACACAGTATGAAAAAAATGATAAGTGCACAATATCAGATTTGTTAATATTTATCTTTCTTTTATTTCTTTTCTCTACCAACCCATTCTAGATTTTTCAACCGCTAATCTTTTCTGGAGAGAATTTGAGGTACCTAACTCTTGTGCTACGGTCCCTTGTTCTAACTTCTCCCCTCCCTTCCCTTATACTAAGCAATGTTGGATTTTACAGGAAAATACCCCACGCCTTCAAATGAAGCTACTCCAAGGTCAAAAATCTCACCCGTTCCTACTTCATTACTCACTTACTGATTCACTCCCTGCAAGTTAAATTTCCCACTGTTTCAAACTCCTTGAATATAAGCCACTGACTTGAAAATTTCTTGCTTAAATTTAATTACAAAACCAGAGAGTCAAGAAGGGTTAATCAGATCCTCACTCACTCTCACTAGCTGTTGTCTGTATAAATTTCGATTTAAATTCCCCGAATGTCCCATTCTCTCGCCATATACAAGTCACTATCCTCTTTCCAACGGATTTCAAAGTTAGACCGACGAAGAACAAGTCTTCTCCAGGGAACAAGTAGGGCACACTTGCATCCTATGAGATGATTAAAATCTAATCTCCCAAGTGTCAGTCTAAGACTTTGATTTCACTCCGGCTCTTTAGCCAGACTTGAACTAGCTATTTTCCTACACTAACCATTGTCACCCTCTCGCATTGCAATTTAACTACATTTAGAATTGAAACATTTGTTACCAACTTGCCCAGCTACTGCTATTTCCCAATTCAAAGACTATCACTCCTTCCCAAGGATGGCTAAAAAACGATAGTAAGTTAAATCTTGATTTTACAAGTAACTAGTGAAATAAAGGTCCAAGGTTGAGTCATGGTTTTGGCTGGTGATAGTGAGAAGTGTGTATTATGAGGAGGGGAAAGCTCAGGAGAAAGGATGAGCCTTAATGTGTAAAAGAAAACAAAAAAATGTAATAGATTGTCTCTTCTGTATCTTGGTAATGAAAATGAAGACAAAAAGGGAAACCTGTGTGGGGTTTGCCACGTGAAAGTGGGTGTGGTGGTTGATGATAGCCAAGCTCTTTGTTACCTTAAGAATGGGAAGCAGGAAAAAGGTCCGGATAAAGAAGTAAAAGAAAGCTTTCCCCCTTCTATCTTCCCTTGAAAATAATGTCAACAGAAAAGATTGGATTTATTTTCTCTCTCTCTCTCTCTCTTTCTCTTCTGTTCAAACCAACAAACCACAAGACGAATAGGTTGAGACGTTGAGAGAAAGCAGGAGAAAAGTACTAGAGAAAGGAAAGGCAAGCAACCATATAAATGGTAAATCTTCTCCTTCAAAATTTATATGCGTATAATGTAGGACGTGAAACCTTTTTGTAGTTGTAACGTACATCTGACAATACTACAATACTACAAGGGGAAAAAACCTCGAGAGAACTCACAAGGAGTGAGAGAGTGAGTGCTCTATCTACTATTTCCTCTCTCTCTCTTTCTCCCTCTCATGAGAGAATCAATCAATGCTCCTATACTCTTCTCTCTTATTTCTCTAATAATTATTTCCTCCCGTATTTAGTCAGTTTGTTGGCAGTTGAAGTGAGTAAGTAGTTTATACCAACTGAGACCTCTCAAATTGTATGGAAATAAGTTGAATATACAGGCTCCTCCATCCAACTCAGAGAAAACCATCTACTTATGAAAACCCTTGGAATTTTATATTAATGACTAGGCCTGGAAATCCAAGTAGTAACGCTCCAACCAACAACCACCTCCAGAATATAAATTTTTCCTTGCTCTTTTTCTTTTCTTGCATCTCTCTCAGCTCCAATGTTTCGGTTTCTCTTTCCCTCCACTGAATACGAAAATAGGTTTAAATTATTTAACAAAATGTTTCTCTTTCACAAACCATCCATGCATGCACATTTTCTCTACATCTCTCACTCTTTCTCCAGTACAATGTTCCAGGCTAAAAATCTTACACCAGCCGAAAAGACGGCTCTTCTCCAACCGATAAATCCCAATGGGAAAATTCATGTGTGTATTATTACGCACGTTTCATAACCCATGTGTAACTACTGAGCAGTCTAACAATGGGATGGCCCACAAGTTCCATTCTATCCTATGGTTTTGTTCTTATGGAAATATGGATATTGTCATTTTTTTTACCCAGCCTTCTCTCCGGATCTACAGACACTTCTGTACAGTTAAAGATGGAAATTTCGAGGGAAAATGGAATCCTGAGAATTGTCCAAGTGTTGGAGAAAGACATTTCAATGCAAACACGTATTTTAGGGAAATTTGTTTTAGCACTTGATCATAACAATTTTTTTGAGAATTTCTGAGTAAGTATGGATATAGCGTTTTGAGAGGAGAGATAATAATTGAAAGACAAATGCATAGAAATGTAATGTAATTTGTAGGATTTGAGGAAATCTCCAGAAATGTCCGACAATTCTTGAGGTTTATTGGATAATGTTAATGTCTTGTAAAATTCAATGGGGGTCATACTATAATTCGATAGATGTGCACTAATAATGATAGAGCTGACTGGAGAGAGAGAGAGAGGGAGAAAGAGAAAGGAAATGGCTCTGAACATTTTATTTATTTAGATCGATTCCAAACGCTCATTTCCTTTCATGTTCCTCAATATATTGACTTTGAAGAGGGAGAGAAGAAAAGGAGAGAGACAACCCACGACGACCTATCAACCTCCAAAGTCTTTACAGTTCTCATTATGTCCACATGCTGAGTTCGGAAGCTCATCTCATTTTCATTACTCCAGGTCGTGGTTACAACTTTGCTTCGTTAACGTTTACCTTTTCCCCAAAATTTTCCACGTGGATACTTGTAGAGTCATATTGAGATCTACTTCCCCTGAGTAAGTTGCCTTTCTCTCTCTCTCTCTCTTTTAAATAGCACCGTCTTCGTATCACTGTCTGTTGAGGAATTTCCTTGATAGCCTTTTCGATCCTGAGGGCTGTGCACAAGCCATCAGAACTGTTTCCTGTACACACACACACACACCATGGTGGCTACCGCTTTGCACGCAAATGCAATTATTGTGCTTTTACCTATATAAAGCATAGCATGTCTCTAGATTCATTCGTACGTGCACATATATGTATTTGAAGGATTGAGAACTTGTTATGCTGATAGCTGTAACAAGTCACAAGGGTTATCACATATAATCTTATAATGTGAATAATTTTCTGATCGACGGATTTGTTCATTGAAAATGCAGCCAAGCATGCGGTAATCGCATGGTAAATGGTAGAATGTCACATCTGACTCCCTCAACGACTCGGAATGTCTCGAATGGATAAATTTCCACTTTCACGCGTAGCATGCTATCATGGGATACTTACGTTCTGAAAGTTACATGGACTTACCTACATAAATACCTTAATACATCAGTTGAACAAATGTGGTGTCAAATCTCAGCTGCCATGTCACAAGGTATAAGCCACGGAGAGGGATTCAAGCAGGAGCAAGATGCAGCAGGCTTAGCCTTCTTTACATGTCACACATTATGTTTCTTTCAGACCCGTTTCTTCCAATGATGAATTACTGACCCTGCCTCTAGCCTTTTAGTAGATCAATAATAGTATTTGAAAAAATTACATACGGGAAAGTGTTTGGTTTTCACACTTTTTCTTCTTATTTTATTTTGTATGGAAAAACGTTGAAATCAATTTTTTAAATTAATTTTTCCAGTTTTATCATTTAATTAGCGTAGACTAGACATGAAAACAACAATGTTATTATTAATAATAATTTTAAATTAGAATGTAATTATTATTATGTCTTTAAGACTTTTATTTACTGTAAAGACTGAAAATTGGGTTAGGGATGCTTCCCCCCCAAAAAGTCCTTAATTTGGCAACCTCATAAATCCTAAAGAGTAGAGCAATATTTTCGCTATAATCCAAATCTCAAAACCCAATATGAGGGAGTAATTTATAATTTTACTGAATGCAAGTCAATGAACAGACCTGTCAAAAGAAAGTGCATGAACGGATTATCCAGTAATTATTCCACACACAATTCCCACATTACAAATGTGCTTCCTAGAACTTCGTCCTTATGAAATTATCAATAATTTAAAATTATTGCTATGTTATGAGACCATTATTTTGCTACCAGAACAGAATCAGTAATAACACGTAAACAAGTGTAATAAATAATTGACATGAATTTTTAAATTTGATACGAATGAAGTTTCCCTTTTAAAATTCCCGAGTTGAATGCGGCTACATGTATACAAACAACTCCGGCGAATTGTAACGAGTGTAAATGCATGGTTCTGCGCCAGAAGGAATGTTTTTCATAAAAATAACACAACCCAACCAAACAGCCTAATCAGTATCTAATCATTTCCCTCTACTTGTGTATCTTATATTTATCTATATTTTTCGTGAGAGAGAAGGAATAATTTATTTACTGATACCATTTTGGTATTTGCCAACAGACACAGTATATCATCTTATAGTTGTATATAACATTAATTCACTTGTTAACTTTTTAGTCTAACATTTTCAGTTATATAGATGATTAAATATTATTTTATACGATCCACGTATAATTGCAATAATAACTTCATCCAGCATTTCCTTCGGAAGATTAAATGCTTTCCTAAAATCTTCAAAATACCTAGGAATAATTCCTCTCGCTCCCAACATTAGTCCAATCACCAATATCAACAATAAAAGGATATCAATAAAAGGGATTTCAATTAATCATTTAAAATTGTATGATCATCCAACTCCAGGACTTATTATGGTACATTTTTCTGCAATGCTAAAAATACTTGGACTCGAAAAAAATTTGCAGCCACCCACAGGTTTCAGTACTTGAATTAATATCGTAAAAACTGGTCATAACTTAAGAACAAATTGACTTGCAAGCCCAGCAGAAGTCACTTGCTGAAATTCCGTGTACATAGCTAAAACTACGCAATGCATGTTTACAAATGAATAGAGGCTCTTCCATGGCGCAACCTTATATACTCACTAGTCATATCTCTAAGTAAATAATTTATTGTCTTGAATGGTTTTACAAAGTTTCAGTAGAGGGAATAATTAATTTATAAGTTATGATTCATAAATTTTCTCTTGATTACCTCAGCTACAGTACAGTACGGTACCTTCAGAACAAATAAGAAATTGCAAGGTATTTTCCACAATAGATTAGCTCATCTAAATTCCTCAAGTATGTACTCTTTCCCATTATAAACTCTCATTGTTTACTCTTAAGTTAAATACCGCCATGAGAAGCTTGAAGCTCTCTCATCTTTTGTTCCTCCTCCTCCTCCTCCTCCCCAACAAAATTTTAATATACTTTCTCCAGATGGTCTTTACACAAAAGTAGAAGCAATAGATAAACACTTTGAGAGTGCGTAGGTAGTATGTGACTCCTCAGCATTTCCCTTGCCTAAGTAAATGTAAATAGTGGCTCATAACTTAAAATCGCCCACAATAGCTTTGAGTACACTATTTCTCATTTACCTCTCCACACCACTGCAACAACTCTAATTTGTACGAGGTAGTTCCTATTTACTATTCTACCGACTCCAGACTCAAACCCATTCTCAAAATATACGGAATGGCTACTGCCTTACAAATCTACTCACTTACAAGCAATGAATTGTAAATTCCGTTTTAAGGAATTTATGTATACACCGCCGTTAACCTACCTTCCTGTTGATATTAATAACCAAGAGTAAATCATCATTCAGGAAAATTATAACATCCAGGGATTTCAATTAATCATTTAAAATTGTATGATCATCCAACTCCAGGACTTATTATGGTTGCGTGAAGAAATACTTTGAACGTAGATTCCAAATTTATTCATACATATTCCACATTATGTATAGGAAAGTCATTCTGATAATAATTAGCTCCGACATTACCATCGATCAAAATATCTATTTTAATCATAGTCACAACTTAATATGTTTGGATGTAGTTAAAAGGATTCTCAAAAAACTACCTTCGTAGTTGGCAAAGAAAGAGAAAGAGAGAGAGAGACATGAAGGGGAAAGGGGACAAGTGACACTGGCGGGTATCCACATAATAGTACGTGGGTGGTAGTAATAGTAGTAGTAAAAAAAACTCTGCTATAGCACATCAAGGACAATCAAGGAACATAAAAGGTACTACGTGATACACTTTGCTCTTCGACGTGCCTACTCCTACCACTTTCTCCTACATGGAGAGGCTAATCTTTTTAGGAGAGGTCCATGTGAGAAAAGTCGTTAGAGCCATACCACCCTACAACTCACACGGTCTCTTATCATTGGAATTCTATAGTCTTTGTACTCCTATACATTTACTATTACTCCTTTTAAAACACATTATTCTACATATATAGGGATGGGAAAAATTTGTCATGCTTTCTTTTTTTTACATATGCTACACATAGTTCATTTAGTACCAGCGACTGACTTAGCCTCAGTAGGTTTGGTGACATATCATTTTTTCCATACATACTCAAGATGAGACTCATAAATCAATGTATTGAAATGGTCAAATAGGTTCGGAGTTCTAACAACCCGAGGGAGGGGTGGGGAGGGGTTGTGGAGATTTTTGCGGCGACGTCAAAGCATTCAACTACATCATCCCGTGTCATTTTGAGAAATAAATTATTTCAAAATGTACATACATTCAAGCCGTATCATCCTACGCTCATTGTCCAATATATCTATAACTACTCTGGACTACTTCTATTCTATAGCCATAAAGTACTGTTGTATATATTGTGACTGTGAATGGCAGTCAATGTTTTTGATCCACCGCTCCCATTCTCTCGGAATATGCCATGTAAAGTAAGGACCTTGTTTGTTTAACTCCTCCGCAGTGTGAGGAGTGAATAGCGAGGAAATTGTACGCATAGAGCCGCTACCTACGCGATTCCATCCTCTTCGGATTTTTTACGCATAATTTTTCCCTGTCATTCCACACACTCACACACACACACACACTCTCTCTCTGTATTGATATTTATAGTAGAATAGTTCCCTCAATTTCTAACGGCTTTCTTCCATATGAGTAGATAAATTTGCCCTGGACTAGCAATGTTTTCTGTTTTCTTTGCCTCAATTGATTTTGATACGTTGAAAATCCTTTATATATTACAATCAACGTGCTTTCTCTCTATGGAAAAGTTTTACGATTTACTTATAATTCTAATCCCTCCCATGTCATGGGAGAGAAAAAAAGGTAAAAATTGATTTCAAATTGAGGTTCTAGTATAAAAGGAAAAAATCTCCATTGGACGATTTATCTGTATAAAAAAAAAGCTTTGGTCAAGCTTCACTGGTTCCTTAATCCTATAAAATCTTACAAAGATTCCAATAATGTTGTTTTTACAAGAGTTGAGAAATTTTGCCATTACGTTTGCTCTTTGTTGCTCAATGGCTAAATTGGACGGATAAATAAATGAGGTGGGTCTGAAAATTCGTGGAAGAGATTGGAAAGGATGAGAAAGAGGGAAGGTAGTGAGGAAATAACAATAAAGCAGATTGAGAGAGATAGGAGAGGGAGGATGGTTGGTTATGCATGTAAAAAAATTTCATTTACATTTTCTATATCTTTGCTCTGGTCTAAAGCAAGCAATTTCCAATGGCAGCCTTGCGGAAAGAGGATAAATAGTTTTTGATCTCAAAGTGAGCAGCAGTGTGTCCTTATCTCGTGGCCTGTTCATGCTCAGGGCCTCCCATCCTATGTATTTATCTATAAGTTACTGGTTATGCCAAAACAAATAAATGTGGACAGGATGTTAAGTTGACTTCTTGCATATTTGAGAGCTTTTACTTTTTTTCCCCCGCACTTCACCCTTCCCCCCGATTACTTGAAAAGAAATGGAGAGAAAGAGATCCTTTGAATTTTCTACAAAACTTTGTTCATAAAGTTTAAATTGAACTTTTTACGTTACATTTGTTTGTGTAATATTGCCAGAGCTCAAAGGGATTCGTTCAAATAAAGAAGACTCAGACGAGCCCCTTGACAATAGCCTGTGTTCAAATGGAATAGAAACGGATTATGTGCACTTCATACAAAATACCCTGTAAGACATGACGAAGAACTGTGTCTGTAGACCTGTTCCATCTTTTTTTTGCATTTTCCCACATCTCCAGGCAACAAAGTACATTGAGCGAGAGAGACAGAGAAGAGAGAGAGCGAGAGAGAAAGAAAAAAATCAACCGCCCTCCTTCCATCCAAACCAGTTCTTCCCTTTTAAATCGCAAATGTGATTTGGAACAAAAATTGTCAAATAACAAAATTACCCCTTTAAATATAAATAAGTCTATATTTTATGCTCAGCAGGTACTTACAATACAAACTACGAGCATAACATACGAGCTTAACATATTACATAAAAAAACATATTTTGACTTTCTCCTTATCACTCACACACGTCTTGTGCAAAATAACAAATGCTTGTTATTTTTTCTTTTACATTGCATTGAAAAAGAAAAATCATGACAGAATGTGCCTTATTAGAAACAGAAGGAAAACATTTTGACCAAACCATTTATAAAGGAAGTACAGGATTCCCTCCCTATGTTCACTATAGACTCAACGATGAGTAGCTACTTTGTTCCTGCTGCGTAGGAAAGAATGGGCTAAAGGAAACTGGATAGACTTGTAAAACAATGGAATGGTGTGGAGGAGCTTTTATGTACGTAAAGCAAAGGTTGTGTACACGTAGAGTCTCTGATGACATTAATCATGCTTTAAAAGAAGGAAAACATCCTGAGGGAAACTTATGAGCTTCTCTCGTCCCTACTTCCTCCCCGTTACCTACCACCAAAAGTCATGAGTCACATCCGTTTTTCCCTTCATCCACCAAAAGAACTTCCAGTAAGGGAATGTGTAGAAACATTAGGAGAGGAAAGCTAAAAACTATATACACGCGCATACTGTTGAAATTCTGAGTTGGAAAAATTTCACCATATGAAAAAATTCTAAGAAGTAAAAGTTATGCATAAGTTTTTTTCTCTCTCTCTCTCCCAAGTAGGTGAATCTGTCTTCATATTTAATACGATGTGTGTATGAACATACAAAAATATACAATTTGTCTATGGACGTACTACGTACACATGGATATATTTGTGCGTATGCATATTTAACAAGTTGTTTATTATGAGAGTGTCAAGAGAAACAACAAATAGGAGGGAGAAAAGTTGTGGCCACCAAGCTAACTCGAACTTTTGGGAGAGCGCCCAAGAAAAAAATAAATATTCGTTGGAAAATATTCTCCATCCTAAGTAAGGCCGAATCCGTGTGGCTCTCCCTTAAACTCTATCACGCTCTTATGCATGTGTATTTATGCGCAAGCGACTCTTTTTAGCTAAATTTGCATTAGATCCATTCAGCTTTCCTTTTCGCAGCTGATTAGGTTTGTGTAACACGTCTTCTCTCTCAAATGAAATTATGCAACAGTTCGTATCATTTGAATTTCAAATGGTGTTGCATACTATTACAATTTACTACCTATCGTCTCTTACATGACCCATTAAGTCCACACTCTCTTCACAATCTTACTGTAGCTCGTGGGACTTCCGCGTGGTGTAAAGATTCGTCCCAAGATGAATCCCTAATCCGTGGATGTGGGTACTGCATCAAAATGAGACTCATTCCACTTCCTATCCAACATCCTTTCATATACCTAATGATATTTCTCCTTCAAGTTCCTACTTGTTATCGTTTAAAAATTAAATCTCTGTTTTTCTTGAGAATTCTAAATTTACTAAAAGCTCAGCTCATAATCTTCTACTCAAATCTTCCCTACTTAAATTCTATGTGTACAGAAAGGAAGTGAAGGAGTTCTTGAGACATTTTCTCTCTCTCTCTCTCTCTCTCTCTCTCTCTCTGTATACAGGATGGCCGTCCAACTGATTTAGGGTGTGGGTGTTACATGTAGGAATCCTTATCCTCATTGTGGTTTCCTGAGTACACAAGAAGCTGGTACGCATTAAGAAGAAGATTCTCTCCCTCGTCTAAGGAGCTGTGTACTAGAAACTCAAAGAGTAAGTTCTCAAGGAAACTCGAAGTCTACTTGCAGAAATTGAGCACGGGGAAAGAAGTATATATTGCGGTCTCATTTCTTGTCGCCCTTTTTCGCAAAAATACTAAAAACCTGTATAAATAAGAACAGTCATTTACCACATGGCTGTATGTATTTACGTAAATTATACATTATAACATACATTTTTCCTGTATATTTTGTACCCCAAGTATTAACTAAGAAGGGGGAGAAATTTGCAAAAACTATTTTTTAAGCTATTTCATTGGAGATTGCTCCTGAATTTATCCCAAAAAGATTCTGGGGCCATTCTCTCGAAAATATAATAATATTGCAAATGCTTGTAAATATTAGGAAAACATGTTTACTAGGTTTGAGAGCTTATGTTTCTCCTTACCTAATGAAAGGAAGTATGATATATCGTCGGGTAAAGTCCAAAAGGCGCTATAATTTTGTTTTTCCCATGACGTTAGGAAAATTATAGCGCCTTTTGGACTTTACCCGACGATATGTTGAATTTACTTGTGATGAACAAAGTAATTTAGCCTCTCATCCTTCTTGTCTTTCATGTTCTTAACTGTCTCTGAGACCTTAATTTTTCTTAAATGTTCTCACATTTTGTTCTTCATGTACTTGTCGTTGAGATAGGACTTGGCCTTTGGAAATGATGATGATGATGAGAGGATTAGAAAAGGTCAAATGTTCCCCCAGTGTAGTATTCAAGACAAAGGAAAAAAAAGTTGATGGGTGAAAGCTGGAGTGACAAAGGAGAAAGGTTAAGAGTAGCAGGGGGCACTCAGTTATCATTAAATACGAAATGAAATCTGGTGAAAGGACTTAAAGTTGGATCATTTTGCTATACATATAACTAAACCCAGGGTCACATTCTACCGCTAGACATTGATATATGTGTGTATATGTTTTAGGACAGGAAGGGAGGGCGAGAGAGAAAGCTTGATTATAAATTACTTCCAGCTTCCGTTGGAAGGGTGACCCTTTTTCTTGTAAATAAAGAATGTAAGCTGGGGGGAAAAAAGTAGGAGCATTGTCTCGAACAAGATTAACCACGACATGTGACTTACATTTTTCCTTGTCTCTTGCCCATTGACCATCTATTGTACGCGTCCATGGGGATCTTTTACCTGAGTAAATATATGGTATGAGAAAGCCCTTCTTCCATTTACCTGTGTACAGTGCGTGAACATGAATCTTAAGCCCATAATTTTTTTCCTTCTCCTCCGCCGCCTCCTTCCCGCCACTATAAGTCTCACTGACGACTTACTCAGCTCAAGTAACCGAATTTAGTACTTTGAAAAGGAGGAAAGTTAAATTTATTGCAATGCATATCTCCCTCCCTACTTTACAATACACTTTATACTCTGCTCAATTTTACTACGTACCTTTCCTCCTTTCGTCGGACTTGAGCGTCAGAGCAACGCCCAAAGACTTGCATATGGAAGGGAGATTATTATCAAGAGCTCCCTGTCTCCTGGCTAATATAAGTAGTGCTAGCGGATGATGTTGTTAGCTTGTCCAACTTTTGTACTCTTACTAGGATTACAACTCTCTTCGGACCCTGAGAGAGAGAGAGAGAAGAAAGGAAAGAAACGATAGACATTGCATTATCTTCCATGCAAATAAGAAGGACGGGAAAAGTGACCCGTGCAACTTGTCTATCTTCCCTTCCCTCCATCTCCTCGCACTTGACTCCATAAAAGCATGTAGCATAAATGTAGGGACGTAAAGAGTTGAAATCGATTTTGCCTCTGGAGAAATTCTACTAAATATATCACTACACTCGCGTCCCCTTTCTCATCCATCTATACATAGGTAGAACAAGAAATGGACTGAGAAAGGCAGAGCAAAGGGAAAAGAGAGAGAGAGAGAAAGACATAGAATTTAACAAGACACCGGCTTACTGAAGAAAGTGAAATATTTCGATGAGGATATACAGCATCAACCCATAATGCGAGGATACGAGGAGACGGCGGCAACTGTTTGTTTCTTTCGCTCTGTCTCTTCTTCTCTCAAGCCAGTCCTTCCTCGACTTGTTCCATCCAACCCATCAAGGATAAAACAATGAAACATGTTTGAGTCAAGCAGCTGCTCCACTTTGCTTCAACAACTCTTATGTCCTGAAAACCTCTCAGTTTTTTTCTTATATATAGCTATGGTATAGCTCCATCCATAAAAGAAAATCTCAAGACAATCTTTCATTTCTTCTTTTTCAGCTCCATGTCACAATCTGCACTCAGTGCATTACTGAAGCTTCACCATGTACCACAATTGGGCAGAAACCAGTCACAATTACCATTAAAGCTGTAATAATTATTCCCCCCAAAAAAACTAAATTGAACATTAAAATCAAGTCTTTCTCTTTTTCCTTCCTCACGACTTTCACAATTGGCTCACTCATCATTTAGCCAGGTCTGAGTCCATGGTTTGTCTTAAGGCTACAGTCATTGGGTTTTGGTGCCTTGGGAAAAGAAAGGGTGTAGATTATAGTCAATTGCTAATATCCTGAGTATAAATGATATTTGCCCAGTAAATTGCTACGAGTGCTTCCAAGAGCCCTTTCAACCAGAAATTAATGTCAACCCCAGTAAGTGGAGTTTCGTGGAGTTTCGTGAGGACTGGGAAATCTAAGACAGTGAACACATAATTTTTCTCACTTCAACTTTTAATAGCTTTCCCTCTGTGTGTGTATATACATATATATATGTAATTGCATAGTAATTGTTCAGGAGGAGCAAATTTAGTCATGTAAATTTCAATGCAGGAAATATCAAGTGCGACATTTCCATTAATATTTCTGTAAGAATTCATCCTGGCCAAGGAATATCATACAAAGAGGCTCGTGTGTATTTAAAGGGCAGTTAAAACACAAGAATTCCCTCTCAAAGACATGAAGAGGAGAAATTCTAAAGCTCTTAAATGGTTCATAGGCTCGTTAAGAAAATACAATGAAAAGTGCCCAAGATGAACCTTTTACTATATGCAAGCTTCTTCCAATTCTCCTCTCTCTCTCTCTCGTAGACACAACACATGGTAGTGAATATCAAGTGTGAAATTTGTTGAATATGGCAGCATAAATTTCATTCATCCAGACAGTCAATTTATAGGAAGGAAATGACACCGAGCCCAAATTTCAGTGTCGGATGTTCAAGGGGGCTCAAAGAGTGAGAGAAAGTAGGGTCATTTATATTGTTATACGTTTTGACTCTGCCAAAACGCATATATTTTCTATATACAGCAACTTCCACACTACCCAGAAATCATCAACTTTGTCTCTTTAAGCAGACTCTGTCTCTATGAACCTTGTCTCTTCTAAAGACAGGATTTTCTCCGTGGAAATAATTCTCCTTGTTCGACTTCCTTCCACTTCCACGGAATTTTTTTCTCTAGTGCCGCTCTAGGTTCCTTGAAAAATATAATAATATATATTTTGGTTTTCTCTCCGTCAGCTGCGTAGCATTGTTTTCGTGTCGTCTTGAAAGAACGAAAAAAAAATCTTATTTCTATTTGAATAAATGAAAGGGACAAGAGTTCTTTTTCTTCTCTCCTCCAATACTTTTCAATAAGAATCTCAACAAGTTATTTCTCGTTATGAGGTTTTAGCCCCAACAAAATCAATGTGGATGTATTTATTCCTGAGGGCTTATACATTTACATGAAGTAAAAGTATCAACACTAGAGAACTTGAGTAAGTTTTATTAAACTTCCTGGCTTGTGTATTGAGATTGCAGGAAAAAAATACATACATAAAGAAAAGGTAGACCTTCCTTTGCTTTTACCAGGCAAGCTACGGATGTTTCCCCAATCCTCTCTCTCTCTATATATATTTTTAGTAACTCCCAATGAGTTTGGACCAGTAGGAAAGTACTGGGAAGGATATACATGGTGGAAAAGGTATAAAAAAGGAATGAGGAGTAAATGCGAGTACAAGGGAAAGGATTGGAACAATTGTATCCAAAACTATTGTAAGGACATCAATACTTATGTGTACTCGAGTGAGAGGAGAAACTTGTGAAGTTTTAAGGACGAGCGAGCAAGGAAAAGTGAGATGGAGTTTTATTTACGGTTCTGTCATCACACACACACACACATACACACACAAGTTGAGTATACTTGAGCCAGCTGAATAAATGAGCTTCACACTTTCAATTGAAAGTGGAAAGCGAGGATATTTGCCACAAAGTAAATGAGATAACAAAAAATACTGTGCTAGTTGATTTTTGGACGGTAGAGGGAAATCCCAATGAATGGCATTTCCCTTATAAAGGCAATGCCTACAGATTTATCAGATAAGACGAGAGTCAAGGGGAATGTATGTGGGAAGAATGGTGAGGATATACGAGAAAATCCAAAAATCCCAAGGCGCTCGTAAAATAAACTCAAGAACAAAAGCAAATGAAGAAAGCTCAAGATACAATTTAATTCTGTAGAAACTGAAAACAAATCCTTTGCCCTGGATATTTTTGTTATTTTAACTTTTTTTACACAAGAAAATTACTCGGAGAATTCTTCCTGTCCGAGTCATTGAATAATTAGTAAAAAATTCAGTGAACTGAGAGTAGAGCTAGAGCTACAGAGAGAGAGAGAGAGAGAGAGGGACCTTATCTTTAAATAGATTTAGGAAAACATATCTAAATAAAGTGAGTTTTCTCCATTCCAGTGAAATTACATTTGATAGTATGTGAAAAAAAACTTCACTAAGAAATCTTGAAGGTCTATTAAGGGGAAAGTGGCGGAAAGGAAAGTGATGGGAAAGGTAACTTGCCTCCGGGAATTCACATGATAAAAATATGACCAGTTCAATTCACTATTTTCCCATTGAACTTCACTTGATGTTGTCTTTTCAAATCAAGGGAGGAAAAAAAACAAGTCATATTTACATGTTCCCCCGTCTCCTTCAATATATTTCCCAATGTCATAGCTCCCAAATATTTCATTGTGGAGAAAGGTAACAAAATACTCGTCTTTGGCACGTACAGGATGTAAATATTTTTCCCCTTACTATTTACATATAAGTACGTAGACACCATTACTTTTATTTCCTTCCTTGTATATATATGTACATATATACATATACAAAGTCAATCTTTCCACAGCATGAATATTCTTAGAAAAAGAGAAGAGGAAAAACTGGGAAGAAAAAAATACACGTAAATCCAACTTTTCCATTCTTCAACTTCTTCTTCAATCTTAGGCTAGAGAAAGTAACTTGTTTATGTACAAAAAAGGCTTTTACATTATACTATGGAATTTCCTCGGCTTTTTGAACCTGGTAAATGTATTTATATTTTCTACGGTCTCTATTCTACATCTGTACATAGCTCTAGAGTAGAATGCATGCTCAATTTAAATACAAATGGCTATAGTTACTCAAAGTATAAAACTTTTTGTAGATCAAATGGATTTGTATATCTATAATATGTATATACGTATGTATATTTATAGCCATGTTCCCACATGGAATTCCACCACACGAAGAAAAAAAAATGTCACAGACGTTTTCTTCTTCCTCCATTTTTTTTATCTCTAAACATTACCCCTCCAGTCATACACTTTCCATTTGTGCAAAATTCAATGCTATTGAGAACCAGAGCCATACTTTTCATCCACATTTTTTACAACTGCCGTAGCTTGATTACCCTCATGATGTGAAAAAAAGTTTTCCACTTTTGAAAATACTAAGGATTTCCTCCATTGTAACAATAACCCCCTAACCAGCACTTCCCTTCATGACGAAGCAACTTTCTTTTAAAATGATGTCGATGCTTTTTACTTTTATCTCCATCACATTGGTTAACGACAATTTCTGGTGGAGCACTTGCTCTATATGATTTCCTATGTTAAATTTTTTTTAAATATTTATATTAACAAAATATCCACACTCAAGAATTTGAGTTGATTATTGTATTAAGATTTTGATTATCATATCCAGAATTTGACTTCCGGTCCCACTATGGACGGCGCAATGGTGCCAGAGCAAAATGTTTTCCCAAAAAGTTGCGTAAGGGTACAATGTCTCGAAATAGTGGGTGGTGGCACTTTAACTCGTAACTTCGGTTTTTTTTAAAATTCCTAGAATTCCGTTTATTTCGTGTTTGGTCTATTAGTGCACTCTAAAAACTATCAGTTTCTGCCATGTCATTTCCTTGTTATAATTTATATTATCACGTTCATTTATAAATCACAATGATTTTTTATATCGTCGGCTAAAGTCCAAACGGAGCTATATGCAGAAATCGCTTAAACGGGAATTAGCATGTACTACCATGTATAAGCAAGTTGTGCATATAGCTCCTTTTGGACTTTAGCCGACGATATCCTTAAAATCATTACAAATGAATTTTGAGAAATTTCATTTGGCGGGCAATTCTTTTAGCTCTCTCACGTCTCGCATTTTGGGTACACAATTTGGAAAATAATCTCTCCATAGCATAGGAATATTTAAGGGTAGAGTAACAAAGACTGGAAAACACCCTATTACATTAAACTCGGCACTCAAAGATGATGGGAGGGATGTAAAAAGTAAAATGGAAATCAGTGGTGAGTGAACAAGTTCTTTCATATCATTGCTCATTTTTAGAGAGTGGCTAATTGAGGTGTTTCACTGTAGAGAACAAAAATAAATAGACCTGTGTTTTTTTCCTATAAATTCAAGAAAAATTGCTTTCTTCTCATGTTTTGATGGAGGAAGAAGAGTCTGGGATGGGAAATGATTCAAGTGATTTGCATAGTCTAGTGCTTTCATTCTATGCCATTGAGAAAGGCATGACATATACTCGAAACGGAAATTCAACTTGACAATCTTCCATCTCTTTCATTACTCCGCGAAAATGCCAATACTCTCCCCTTAACAGCTCACATAACTCATTAGCTGGGAAGAGCTAGGTGCAATTTATTTTCCAATTTCTCCTACCAACATGCTCCTCAAAAACATATACGAACCAGACTTCAGAAAATGAGAAAGGCTGGAATTCCCAAAGCAGAGCGTCATAATTATTAGAGGTTTAGAATCCATAGAAACTTACATATCTCAACATATATAAAGATAGATATAGCCCTCTCCATGATAAAGCTTAGAGCTCGAGGGAAACCCGGAGGGAAAAACCATTTCAGTTTATAAGACAAATTACATAATAAACTCCGATCGGCCATGATAATCCTGTCATACACAAGTGGGAAAAAATTCTAGCCTATAGTGACATATCATTTTATATTTGTTTTACTTTAGCCATATATTTTTCCTACACTGTGCTTGTACATATGTAAGTGTGTATAAATTTTACCAAGAATTTATCTACCCCATCTCCTGCCACTATTTTTTTTACAACCTAAGCCCATATAGATATGTGTAAAGATATCGACGTACACAGTTAAAAAAGCAAATGCATAGACTATTACACATATGAAAATAAGTTTGCTCAAGTAAGAAACCATGATATGAAGAGTTTACCCTGACACCACATAACCACTCAAGTGGAATTTTCTTTTCAAGTAACTAACTGACATAGAACGTTCCCATGTACTTTGTTTAGCATTTTCCTCCTATATCTGTGTAAATAATGTATGTACTCTTATGGAAAATATTTTCCATAAATCCTTACACATGATGTGTGCGGTGTATCATTCAAAATATATTGTGATGTAGTTATTATTGCACATAAAAAATCTGCCCTGAATATTCCTATATTTTATACTTCTACTAATAGTTATATCCTAGAGATTTTACTACTACTCCAAGTATACTCGTAGTATAGTAAATTACAGAGATGTGAGTTGTTAAATTCAGCTATGATGAGCCATTGCATTGTAAAAATAGGATTTGAAAGAATTTCATCCATTATTGCATTAAAGAAATCCTAGCAAAGCTGACAGATTGACAAATCCAACGTTTTTAAGCTTTGAGGAGTTGAGAAAAATTTGCCAAGGATCGGGGATATTTTTTGAGTAAGGGAGAAAGTGTATTTCTTTAAGTGAGAGTTAATACTTGAGAGTTGACATAAGGGCGTTCGCCTTTGAAAAAGTATTAGGTTTATACTGGATGAGAATGTGTATCCAAGGGTGATAATTTTTAAGATTGGTTTTGAAAATCCAAGATTTATTTAATATGGAATGCATACAAATTTGAATGTGTAGGTTGGTGGGTGTGAATAACTGTATTTGTGAGCCAAGGGAACCAGGACTTTTTCGAATCGATGAAGCAGCAGCAGACGTATAAGGGAAGCTTCACACACACACACACATACTCAAATGCTCATATACACACACCCTCTCTCTCTAGCAAACCACTGACTGACTCAGAATTTCTGGCTGAATGGAGAGTCAACATCATTCGCCTATTTACATACCTCCACATCCTCCGGAAATCAGTTGCAACTCGGCATGTCATGGGCTTTTGCTCTACCTTCCACACTTTTCTGCCTAAAGATATCACTTACTTTATCTTTTTTTTTATAACTTTAAAATGTATCCAAAGAGAAATCCCACCTGTACACTCCACCTGACATGAATATCAACCCAGACGTAGATATAGCACAGGCGGTTTTTCTCTCTACGTTAAAGGTTGGACTAGCCGTAGTTCAAATGCAGTTTCACGTGAGTAAAAAGCTCGCTAAAAAATGATGAGGCCAGGAGTAAATCCTTGTATGTACATTTATACTCCTGAGCCTGGCAATTTGCTATCTCTTGCCCACATAAATTCATCCGCTCATGTAAAAACTTTGGTGGCTATGAGGAATAGGACGTTCTTATACGTTCTTGACGAGGATTCTCCCTCACTTCCAAGTTCCTTCCTTCCTTCTCACTCACTCAGAATAAGTTGGTGGGAAGATATTCGGCTGGCTGTGAGCTGGAGGAATATATACTCTGGCGATAAAATATATTGTGGCTCCAGGCACCATTCTCATTTTTCCCTCTCTCTCTCTAAATTCCACCTTTCTTCCTCTTTTTTTCTTCTTTTCCACTTATAAGACACTTTTTTCCTACCCCTAAACGTACCCGATGGTCTTCCCTGAGACAAGTACAAGGACAAGTAGAGACATGACAGCAGCGCAGCGGGAGAAAAAAATGAGATTTTTTTTTGACTTGTGAATTTTAACGAGATGTAGATAACTTTCCGTTTACTCCTCAACCCATAGTCGTATATCTTCCATATATTTCCTCCCTTCCTCGCTTTTCAAGTGTTTCCTTCAATGTTTCCAGAACACTTTGCTCTTGTATTTTTTCACAATTTTTTTACAACTTATAACTGTCTATCAAATGCTATATCAATATCTATTCACATTCCGAGTAGTAGTAACTATACACTAGCGCCACACTGGGGTAAACAGGCTTTTTATATTCCTGCGTGTTAAAAACAACGCGCAGGAATTTCAGGAAATTACCAAACATTGCAGGAAAACGACAGGAATTTGAGGTTTTGACATAAAACGTGCAGGGAATTTTCCTCTTAGTGATTCCTGCAATTTTCCTGTGTTGTAACTAATAAAAATGTTACAACATATTTAATTACGAAGTTATGACCACAACATTTAAGCTTTAACCGGGCTAACATTGACCTGTACAGCGCCTTACGCATGCAGACAACATTTTTAAACTTTTTTGCATTTTCTACTCTTATTACGTTATCCAGATGTGGTCCATCATTACTTTCATAAAAATGCATGGGATATACCATGCATAGTTACAATGTAATGTGGTGGTAAACGTAAACGTGCGGCATAGATTGTGCATGCATTTTTTTAAAATTATCTTAACTGACAAAATAATTAATGCTACGCTATCACAGCCAGGGGTTAAACAACGGGGGGTACACGGGGTACATCTACCCCCACTCGTACCCCAGAGGGGTACAAACATGTATTATGTACCCCCCGGAAATTTGACAAAATAGCGGGAAATTGCGTTTTTCATTACAGTTGTGATCAAATGTTGAAAAAAAAAACGTTTTAGGAATCAGTTTTCAAAATGCGTATTCTTCAATATTTTCACTGCTTTATGACATCTTTACATGATAAATGAGCTTGAAAGATGATTTTTCATCAAATCAGATTGGAAAATTCATAAATATCATTAAATTTTGCGATTTAAAAACCGAGTACACGGGGGTAAGGTTCCGGGTACAGCGGGTCGTTCCCTTACACATGTTCACAGTGGGAATGGGTTTTGGCATAGGTAGCGAATTTCGGGACTTGTGTGCGTGGGTAATGTTTTTCGTTGGGTGTCAGTAGGGTTGGGAACGGGTACCGCAAATGTTGTACCCATGCACTGCACTAATGACTTTAAAAACAAACTGGAATAAGTCCACTTTTGTAAATTTTACAGGAACCGCAAAAAACTCATTTCTTTCATGTAGGTACTGCACATGTGCTGATTGTAAAAAATACTTCCATGTTATGCACAATGGTAGGCAAATTTTCGGAAATCGTACATCACCCCATACCATGTTATAAGAATACGAAGTTTTAAAAATTGTGGACTTGCTCCATTTTGGACCTGAATACCTGAAATGTCAAGTTTTGCATTAAAATACAAATGGACTTATTCCATTTTGATTCTGAAACAAAAGTGGACTGGTCCCAGTTTAACACTGAAACGGATCTTACTGGGCAAATTACAGCATGATCCCAGTTTCTTAACTTGACGAGTGACTGGAATGGGCTCACAAATGTATTTATACTTTATTTCGTCAGGCAAAATA
>JAQFXU010000216.1:0-71798 GCA_034693705.1 Spatulosminthurus flaviceps | reverse complement strand
AGCCGAAGCCCACTCTCTATTTTTCCGTGTAGAGCCCAAAATGGGCTCTACACGGAAAAAATAGATAGATTGACCAACTATAGAGGTAGAGGCAGGAGTTGGGCGCGTATCCATGGAGATCCAAAGCCACTGACTATATCTATCAGGTATATACGTATAACAATATATGTACATATGTGGGAGAGTGGGTGACAAGCACACATAAGGAAGTTTTCGTGGCTCAAAAATTCCGGTGAGAGTCACCGTCTAACGAAAGGTACTGTCTTTTGTAGCATAATCTCAGTTAATGCTAGTTATGTGCTAGCTATGACAGCTTAAACAATATTGCTCCTGCGAAATTACTTTTCTCCATAGCCAATTTACCATTGATGGAGTGTGTCACTGCTCCAAATCCTGCTTTTAATATGGGAAACTACATCCATAGAAATAATCCATCCAATTGCTAAAGCATAGAATTTTAGAGGACGAAGAGAATTGGGAAAAATTTAAAATCAATGTCAATTATTCAATAATTTGCCTATCTTAGTCATTATACAGGGCCAAAGACAACTGGAGCTTTTGTACTGGCGACAATAAGTCAATTTTCAGGCGTTGTTTTCATGTCACTAGGAAATAGAACACGCGCCCTGTATGAATGAATTTTAATTCTAGACTTGGTACTGTGTAGCAATGAGACTTCTTATATTCTCTACTCTCTCTCAGGTTTACACGTGTGCGTGTGTATTATGTAATACATGTACTTCAGAGAGAATAAAAAATAAGCTCTGTTGTAAACGCGTGGATAGCTTTTTTGACAACCGTAAAGGGCATTAAGAAATTGAAGTGTGGGTAAAAAAAAGGGTATTATAGTACCAAGGGTGGGAAATTACAGTGGGTACGTACAATTCCATACCTACATTAAAGTAAGCCAATGTGAATAACATATGAGTGTGGAAGAGAATTTATTCTTATGATTTCAGGTGGTCCTTTATTATTAATTTTAGTGCTCAATTTCCGTCACATGCTTTACATCGGAAGTCTTTGTAGTTCACGAAATCTCACTTGTTATTCATTATTAGTGAGTGGCAATAAATTGCTTGGCTATGTCCTTATTATAATGAGTAACGCTTGCATGATTTTTCATTTAACATTGACGTGAAGTCATGTTTCTCCGGAGAAACTTTTCATGTAATTTGAATCCTTAACGTGACGCTACAGAAGAAGTTAGGGAGACAACAAGAGCGAGCCATTTAGAGTATGATAATTCGTATAGTGAAAACTTTCTCCTTAGGTTAGTATGTAAGGTTACGTATGTATACTTATACATAATTATATAAATATATTTAAGCTAGGGCAATAACTGAGCAAACAAGACTCAAGATGACAATCATAATTTCCTCATGGCTTTGAATTCTCTAATATAATGTCATTATACGTTTATATTATACAACCTCCCTTATCTTACTACTTTCACCCGTCCTTTCTCCTCTTACGTAATAATATCATTTCTTATCTAAACGTATTACATGGACAAGGCAATTGAACCTAGAAAATTACCTTCAATGCTGTAAATACAACTGTAATTACTAACTACTATACGCACATTTTTACAATTTACCATTATGAACTAAATCCTCATGGAAAAATTCTATTTCCCGGCAATTTTCCCAAGGAGAAAGTCATCAATTGTTATTTTGGGGGAAGATTCTACATTTATTTTTCGCATTTCCGAAGGAAATTTTGTGATATAAATAGTACTGTGATTTTGCATTCCGATTGTATTTAGTTCTTTTCTTTACTTTGTGAGGCGCCCAATATTCTTTGACAATAAAGGTAGAATTTATGAAGAGAAAAACCCTGAGTTGTGTGAATAAAGAAGGCTATGTATTTACGATGAATTTCCTATTATAGGAAAACTTATTGACAAAAAAATACTGGAGTGAAATACGCGGGATGCCAAAGAAAATAAAAAGAAGGGAAAGATTTGTAAGATTTTATATTATAAGGGAAATTGGAAATTTCTAAAAATACACTTACAATGGACGTCTTCTTCAATTTCGTTGTCATTGTCACCACTGTCATGGTATCCCATAGGTATGTCAGCAGCTACGAGTAGTGCTGAGGGGCCATGGATAGCCAAGAGACCATTGAAGACTTGAAGAAGAACTAGAAGCAATGCTAGTCCAAGAGACGAGGTTTTCTTGCTCATAGTTGTAATTTTAAACATTGCTGGAGAGTTTACTCATTGGTCGTTCCCGATTTATGGATTTTCCCTCATTGGGTTTTTGCTCTCTGAAAACCTTTTTTACCACGCACAATACACGGATCAACTTTCTCCTAGCAAAGCTAACAACAAATTTTTATGGGATCATCATTTAAGGATCTCAGTCATTTAATCACAACACAAGAGATGTAGATAGTTAGTAGAGAAAGTTGTAGACTTATTGAAACTCTTTATGAATTGATGAGACGTAGTATCGAAGGGAATAAGTAGGAAAAAATCTGGGAGAAAGTAGTAGCAACAGGCGACTACTCATCACTGTCACATTGGATGATCAAAGAGTCAAGAGCCCAATGGGAGAAATATAGCGCAAGCTTTTACACTACATACATCAATTCCTGTTGACGGATGTCAGATTAGAAGTTTTCCCAATAATACTGACACACAAGCATTCAATTCACAATTGATGTCAAAGCAAACGTTGGTAAATATATAAGGTTCGGGAATACTTTCTCTTCCACCGTAGAGACGATAATTGGGAAAAGAGTTTTTGTCACTGGATGTTTAGTTTTTGTATTTTAGGAGCAGCATTCAAATTCAGCACCGTATATAACATTCTTAGTAATAATTCAAATGACCTCCATCATAGTACAAAAAGGATTCCATTTATTATGAGTCAAATGATGAATACGTAACGACAATTGGTAGACTGTCGCCGAGCCAACAAAGTGTATTACGCTTTAGGTAAAAATCAAGTTAGAATATTATTCATATTTTATTATATAATTAAGCAAATGATTCAATTTCCTAATAAACATTTTAGGTTCAATCAAGAGAGGAATTTACATTCCTTTTTAAATGCAGGATCAATTAATTAATTGTAGGACAATTTCTTCTAGCTCGTAAATATTTTAGTGGCTTTAGCCTCCAAGTTTTCTAATGTTGTAGAAAATCAATAGAAAAATATAAGAAGAGAAATGAGCACTTTTTTAAAATGGAGTTTTCTTTCCAAAATTCCTTTTACAATATGCTATCAAATTTTAAGGTGTTTTAGTTCGGGTAGATATTTATATCATTAAGAGAGACTGTAGTTCAAATGCTTTCTCCGTATCATTGTAAAAAGGGCAATGTATTGTTTCTTTTTTTCCAAAACAAAAATTAAAATCCAATGCGGAATTTATTTGATATTGCAGGTGTTGACTGGCTCATGCATCAAAAACACCTTGTGTGACCCTGTCAAATTCGTTTTCCATAATTTTTCAAGGAGACAGAAGTTGATGAGGGATTTTGGTATATTTATGTGTGTGTTAGTATGTGTTCAAGTTTTAATACTTTGAACTTTCACTGTGTTATTTGGCCGGTGTTATTTTCCTTTTGTGAAAAACATATCAAGATAAAGTTGGGAAGATGTAATTATACTGGGAAAGTAGTAGTATTAAAAGTAAGTTATTAATTTGTTTACTTTCTGTCATTCACCAAGTGAAAGTCAGGACAGATTTTCATTCCAAATGTCAATTTGTCTTTGTCCTATTCTCATTCCTGCTTATGTTTCCAAGGAACTTTCTACTACGGAAAAAGTGAGTGGATTTTTGCAAGAAGTTAAACATTTATGTAGCACGCAAAGCTGGTGAGAAAATTGAGAAGTTGAGCGGAAATTAAAATTATTTTTTTAGTAATAACTTCATGCAACTATCAATCACTTGCACATTACACTTTTTTTCTTAGTAGCTTTAACTTTATGTATATTTTAATGTATTTCTATTTAGAGTCCTAAATTTGCATGGGAATAAGTGGGAATGAGAGGGAGAGAGAAAATGTCAAGTAAAACTATTTTCCAGTTTTGGCACAAAAACAATTGCCACCTTCCTTCGGAGAACTACATATGCAAATTAATAGATCCGAATGGATAAAGCAATGGTGTATTCACACGCTTAGGAGTTGAGCGGCGAGAGTGTATATGAGTTTTCTCCCAAGAAATCCTCTGTTTTCACATTAGTCCGAGAAAATATTAGAATTGTTATAGTATATAATTTCAAGTAATGAGGATATACTAGATACGTAGTGGTATATAGACTGCAGTACTGTTCTGGAGCTCATATAGAGCCAACTTTAATTACATAGCCCAAGGTTATTTTATTTCCTTTAATTCAACCTAGCACGGCATTTAAAATCCCATGCGATTTCCCTACAAAAACACACTCACACATAGTCAATCTTTAACTATATCCCCAGCCTAAGCTCTCACACGTGGGCTCCAAAAATTTCCTATTCACCTATATGTATGGATAAAGTTTAATGTGCCAAACTTCTTAAATCCTATGTAAATCCACGTATTTGAATTTTCTCCTCTTATGAATAATTTTCTTCCGTTAGTTCCCTTTTTCGTAAAAATGTTATTTTATCTTGATAAATTGTAAGTTAATAAAATTTCCAATAATATTTTAGCACGTCCAACACTATGCACTTTTAGTTATGTTATTCATGGGAGGAGAAAGTATATAAATTTGTGTGCAACTTTTTAAGTATTCACTTTTCTTGGAAGAAAGCAATTACACAAATTCTATTTTTGTCCTCTGGTTTACTTTTTTTCACGCTCTTTTTCTCTCTTTCCTTGGGAAAAGTGTGTTAGTTATTTGGGAGAGGAAAAAATTGTTGCATTTTTCGGAGGGATGAGCAGCTGAAGGATTTAGTAACTCTCACGCTAGTAACTTTCTCCCGCATACTTGAGGTAAGTTTAATTAAGTTTAAGAGAAAGTAAAGTGAAAAAACATATGTAGTTTCCTTTTCAAGAGAAGTATATGGAAGGAGGATCACTAAAGGGGAAAAAATTGCACGGAACTTTAGGAATCTAAAATGAGTAGACGCGTTAAAGTATTTGTATTTCAATTTAGTATCCTATATTTTTCTAGAAACTATGTATGTATAGGAAATGGCTTGAGTTGGAGATAGTCATTCAAGACATTTGCAAACATTTTGTATTCGGGAGAAGAATGAGGCTATGCTGTAGTAAGAGTTTCATTCTCTTTCTGTCTCACGAAAAACAGTGGTTTCCCAAGTTTCTGGGGGTAGTAGTATTCTTGAAACACCTATGTTTATGAGTTTTGGTCTCTTCTCTCTTTCACTTTTTTTTACTCCTTCACTGTTACTTCTGCTTCTTCTTCTTCTTCTTCTTCTTCTTCTTCTTCTCCAAGAAACCTGTATATGTACAGTTGGAGGAGGAGAAAGTAGTAAAAGTTATATGTAAGGTTGGAAAAAAGTTAAAACAAAGTAGTAACAACTAGCCCAAGTTTAGTGAAGCACAAGAACAAGAAGGAGGATAGAGAAATAGAGAACGTGTAATGGAATTTTTGGGAGCAAATTGGTGAGTGCGTCTACCCGGATGCCCGCTATCCGAACTACTGTGGTGTGTTCCAGAGTGAAAGTTTGGGTTCGCTCTGGAATTGGGAAAGGGAGTTGTGCATGTACATGCTTCATGAGAGTTGAGTTCCTTGAAAAGAAGAAGGGAGCTGGACATGGGGAATGTTACATAGTACTTTCTCCTCTTCTTGGAGCCCATGACATTGTATGCTTCTTTGGGGCTAATGCCACTGTATGTATTTCTCTATGTATAGATTATATATAGCTCCGACGACATACGTTTCTTTATTCTACTGACTTTCTATGTAAGAATTATAAGAGGAGGAAGGAGAGAACCTCACCTTTACCTCTATCCTTTTTTTGTGGTTACTGATCCTCATAGGGTTAGGTGTTGATATTTGCAATTTTTTCTAATTTGTATAGCTTATACGATTTATAGCAATGATTATTTTTTAAAATATTGAATTATTTCTCAGTCTTGATTTGAGAAAATAAAATAAATGTAGAAAACAAGCAGTTCAAATAGAAAGCGCCCACTTAGAAGTGATATTTTCTGGAGAATTATTTCTAGCTTTCCTGAATTGGACTCAAGTAGAAAAACAAATGTGGCAAGCATTAGAATTGTAAATCGGTATGGTGTTGTAATATTAAAAAAAATTATCTTGTGATTTTTAAAAATTACTTCAATTGAAATAGCTACTTTTCTCTTTACAATAAACCTCTTTACTTAACCTATGGTTAAATATCCGATAGAAAGTATTGTAAGATTAAGAATCTGTTCTGCTTAAAGACCTCCTCATGTTTTATTGCTCTCATTTGCTGAGACAGTTAAGCCTAGAAGCGAGGTTAAAAGGATTTTGCTGAGCAATGAAAGACTTGCAAGAAAAGTGAAAGCAGATTTTCTCCTTATGGCTTGACTAGCTAAAAAATCTTCAAAAATCAGGTGGTCTTTTTTTGCAATGGATTGAAATATGTAACGGTGGTTGGATATTTTGTGCCCGTAAATTTTAATACACTTGATAAAAGTTTCCTAAATGATGGGTCGAAGCGGACGCGGACATTGATTTCCTTTCCACGTAAACTCTTGGACCTCTCTTGCAGATTTAAAATTTATTTCCGTAACGTCAGGGGCACCTACTTGTATTTATGTGAAAACGGGTCGGGTGAAAGGGCTCAGGATTCCATATGTATTTACTACTAATGTGGAGCATAAAGTTAAACCGTCTTGGAAGTAGTAGTAGTAAGACAGAAATTCTACTGAAATTTTTGACGGGTGATATACATATATGAAAAATATCAGAGGATATGGCGCTACAAGGTAACAAGACCCAATGAACATGGAATACATACTGACCAACTGGTAACAGACGTGCATGACTTGTAGCCATATCGTATGAGGAGGACGTAGCACTTTGAATTGGATTTGTATTGTATGAGGCTCATGGTTAGGACGTCGGCTTCCAGCTTTCAATAAATGGTCGAGGAAAGCTTAAGAAATGGGATGTCCACATACCTACAAAAAAGAGGTGGAAGGGAGAAAGCACGTTTTCATGGATTAGAAGGGGAAAGAAGCAAGAGGAGAAAGTATGTATCTTAGGCATAGGTAATGTGTGTAGGTAAGAGGAATGGTAGTAGTAGCCGGTAGCTACTGATCGTGATCGTGAGTAAAGTATTGGACAGAATGGACAAATACAGCATTCGCTCTCCAGTCACAGTCACCTACTGGCCCTCATTCCTATTCCGCACGCACACACTAAATCGACTGACTCGCTTTTCCTCTTTTTTTCTTCGTCTTCTTCTCCTCACTCCGTGTACTTACACTGGAGAAGGGAGACGGATTGAGTAAAAAACACAATACACATCGACAAGTCTGTGAAAGCCATAAAACAAGATCCAAAGACGAAGGAAAGGAAAAAAAAATTATACATCTCAAATTCAATGGATTTCTTACGTAAACGCAAAACCTGAACCCTGACTGGAATCAAACTTGTATTTGCACTATAAATTGACCACCACACTCACTCAGTCAGCCCGGAAGAGGATTTCCTCTCTTTTCCCCCAGTGCTACTTACACCAACCTACAATTCCTAACTCATCGAATGTTCCCTCTACTTTCACCACGACTTTCTCCCCTCTCACCTGATTCCCTTCATGAGAAGCAATTGTCGAGTATATTCTAAAGTTCATTAATTTCCAGCGAAAATCTCGTCTGGGAGAGTTTACTAGGAGAGGAAAACAATTTCGTACATTTTTTTGATAAAAGTGGTAAAAACAAAAATGGAGCTCAGGATAGCAAAAACCCGCTGTCCAAAATATTAGAGTGAATTTTTCCAGTTCTATTATTTGTTTAGCTTTTAAGTCATTAGCTTTCAAGTTGGTAGCAAACATAAGACGTATTCACAATAATGGTTGAGGTAGCTTTAGTCCTCCTATCTGAACATCTGACAGCTTGTCCTGATGTTGTCTCGTTTATACAGAGTAACAAGACAGATGAGCTCCACATTCCCTCTCCTAATGAGTTACACATGACAAAGCAGAGCCCACCTCATTGGCTATAGGTTACCTAGTCCCAAAAGGCAGGAAGAGATGAACGAGTTTCGTTAGTGGAAAATCAAACGGATTTCCACCATATTTCCTTCTCTTTTCCTCCAACCAACCTTGTAGCCACGACTGAAATCCAGAGAGAAAGGTAGCTCTCTTTCTACTTTCATACTGATAATCCCATTCGGTCAACTTCACCAACTTAACATCCTCTTCCCTCTTTCACAGCCCTTGAACTTCCCTAATATACTTACGCTAATAGACTTTTTTTGCAAATGTTACTTTTAAGCCAATGAAACTGGCCACTTTGCCCAGCTAATTTCTCAAACTTATTTTCCTCATGTAGTAATAATACTTTATCCAAAAAATCATTCTACACATAAAGCTTTTTGTGTCATCATTAATATTTTTCCATATTTTTTTACAATTATTGTTTTGGTGCAGTTTTTTCACAGTATTTCAAATTAATGACAACACTTAAAAAACACGTTCACTTTAACTTTTCATTTCAGGTTGATTCAAATATAGTATTTTTAAGGTGAAATTATTTTCCTTTCACCATATAAAATTGCGTTCCAGTGACTTGCTAAAATGTGAAAGAATTTTTTGTGAATTTTCCGGTTACTTTCTCCCTTGAATTATTCTTGTATCTCAGTTTTCGCACTTTTTTGTGCACCGTCTCTTATGACAGAAGGTAGATAGGTGGGACTTGAGTGGTATTGTAATGTAAAGGTAAGATGCGTATAGCAGACACATACATGTATAGTAGCTGCGTTGAAAAAATAGTGAAAGAGGAGAGGAAGGCAGGAGTGTAACTTTTTTTTTAACTTCTCGTTGAATTTATAGCTTTTCCCTCCTCGCACTTCTTCCAGCTCCTTCAAGAGTAGCAAGAATGTTTTCTTGTTTTCCAATGCATGACAAAACTTAAGCTATCAACCCAAGTATCTACTATAACTTCTTCTCTCAAGGTTTCAGAAGAATTCTCCTATTTGGACCCACCATATGTACTATAAGGTTTATTTTTTACACCAGAACTTTCTCTCCTTCTCTAAACTTGGAAAAAGACGAGGGGGAGAGAGAAAAAGAGAGATATATTGTCGAGAAACAATGCTGGACGGTTATATCACAAGAGTTTTTTTTTTGAAATATTAAAGGACGTACCTTTTTGTATCTCCTCAGCCCTTATCTTTTTTCTTACGTTGGCACGGCGGAGAAGAAAGTATGTGTACAGATGTTTATAGCAGGTTTATCTCTCCTGAATTGCATCCTCTGCGTAGGGAGAGAGTATTATACAGTAGAATAAAAATATAAACATATATTGAGCTTTACACATAGAAATTCATATATACATACACCAAGGTACACCATGGTTGATGTTCGCATGTGGAAATGTAGGATAAGATACTTACAGACATCGGTTACGACTGTATTACGTTCTTATGCTGGTGATTTGAGCTGTCGTTTCTTATGCACGATTTGATGCCCGAGGGGATTAGATTAAGAGAGGCTAGAGAGAATTATTGGAGCGGAATATAGTTCGCAGAGGACAATTTTTCACTCGACAAGACAATAAAAAAGACAAATTTATTGGCTTTCCAATGGCTTTATGAAAATTCGGCTTGAAATCCACTCTCTTCCCATTCATGATAAGAGAAAGAGAAAGCAAGAGAGAGAGAGAGAAACAAGATTCTCCCTCTAGCTCGGTCTAAGTGCTTGGAATAAGGTGAGTTTGAAATGGTAGTCTATCTCTCTGTCTCTTGTTGTCCTCTCTCGCCAGACACTATAAATAAACTGATATTGCGGAGCTCAAATGATATCTGGCCATTTTTATTTCATTTTATTTTCATACTCTCTCTCTCTTTATTTTTCTCATCCTATTCATAATGTCATTTACCTTCAAACGATATCTTCAATGTAGCAATAGAAATCCCTCCAGGTGACATATTTATTGACACAGTTTTGGAAACATTGTAAAAAAATTGTACTCGTATATATACATGCGTACATATCAATATATTTACCATCTGCACACATACATACTACTTATGAATGTAAACATTGTAATTATTCCTGGTGAATAAAATGAATAAATGCATTACATTTTTAACAAAAAGAACTTTCTCCATTGCTTTCACCTTCATGAAAATATATTATATTAAAGGATGAATCTCATATACAAAAAAATACTTATAGTGCGTGGGAGTTGTGCATATTAAAATCCAACCTCTGTTTAATTACTGGAGCTACGCAGCAATGAGAAAGGTTGATACTTCAAATCTTGAAGACTATAGAGGAGTCCTATGTAAATAAGAAGGTTGTGTAAGTATTCAACAGTTAGAGAATATTAATTGTTTATTCAATCTGTTTGTAGTATCTAAAGGACAAAGGACGGAGTCAGAAGTTTAGGAGGATGGGAGCAGGTACTAATGTTATTGTGATACAATGCAATATGAATAAGGAGAAAGGAGGGAATGACTTTCAGCTGAACGAGTAAATAATTTACTGGGGGTGGCTACAATCAGTGGTTGTTAAATTGTCGTTGGAAGTATATTCCTAATGAAGGGGATAATAATAAGCTCCTGTATACGTAGATGCTTTTGTTATATGTGGGAGAGAGAGAGAGCTATGTAGGGAAATAGGAAAGAGGATATAGAAGAAAGCGAGAATAGTAGAATCATTGGAAAAGAAGATTGTTCACGTTACCTTCGTTAGTTAATGCTTGCTAATTCCCAAGCTTAGGCTGGATCCACGAGGTTGGTGGGAAAACTGGCTGGTTATCTTTATTGACGATTCTTGCCATATATCATTGCTTTTAGTACACTTATAAACGCAAGTATTGATTGTACATGTATTGCATATAAAACTGGAAATTGTACTTTGTAGAAATATTATAATCCTTATCAGGAGGAACATTTACTAAACTACATGGAAACTCTACATATGTATACTATTGTATTCACTGTGTATGTACGTATCATTAGTAGAGAATGGAGAGAGAGGTGGTGGAAAGATGGAATATTTACTCAGGACATAACTGACTCGGAGAAGGTTGGCTGGTTTGGAGTATCTAAACCAATGGGAAAGGTAGTGCTGGGTTCGATGGTAGTGCCAATCACATTAAACCTTTTGTCGAATAGCCAAGGGGTGGAAAAAATGCTACTATCTAAACGTGCATGTAAAATGGATATTTATTTTTGAGGTTTTCAAAATCTTTCTGTCCCTTGGCTACGCTAAAGATTTCCTATTTGCTACTTTTCACTTGTAGAAATTACCACTCTGGAATTTCTCTTTATGGAGTAGCCACGAGGGTTGGCAATATTCCTCATGCTATTATATATGTAATATGTAATATATATACAGTTGAGTTCACTCCAGCTTTCTCCCAGTGCTTTCACTTCATCTACTCTAAAGTTAATATGCATGTGCAATACTGAAGTCCTTGCTTTCTCAAATATCAAAGTCATACATTGAAGTTGAATTCACACTTTGTACTTTACTATTTATACAGTCGTGCAATGGTTGGATTACGAATAGTATGATGAAGTTTGATATGACTTTATATACTCAATATTTGTTGATACCATGGAGGTTGAAGCTATAGGGATTTGAATAAAGGACCAGGAGGGTTTGGAGTCGGATAAATTGCTTATCTCCTTTCACAAACTCACAATGAATCGGCTATTACAGCCTGTGAGGACTAAGTAACTTTATATAGGTGTGTAATATAAGTTAACTTATCTAAAATGAATGTTCATCGTAAAATCCAAGGATATTGTAGTAGTGCGAGGGCGGAGGACACCGGAGTTATTATTATTGGATGAAACTCATACCTCCAAGCCTTGCCTTTACTATTTCCTATACACATGACTAGGCAAAGACTCAATGGATGTACCTTTGCTCAGTCAGTGGATTGTGAATGTATCCAATAGCCTCAAGGAACTGAGAACCTATTCAATATGAGAACCACCTTTGAATAAAGGATTTCTACATATGAATTAGTCAAAAGCAATGGGGGTGATTCTAGGTAAATTCATAAAATTGTAATTGATCCGCTTCTCACTTCAAACATAGTTTTCACTATTTCTGCACTTTCCTTCTAATTTTACGACAGGGAAAGTTTCCTACTTTCACCGATACAAGTAATATTAATTTTCAAACTCTACACAACTGACTAATTTTCATGTGAATCTACGTCAATCATTGAACTACCAAAAAACTTTAAACATTCTAAAAATTACCACTCTATTCGCGAAACATTTACAAGCATTAATATTAGCATGTATAGAAATTGGTTCCAAAAAAACTTTCTGTATGCGTCAAAAAAAACGCTTCACCTTTTACACATTAAAGGGCAGAGACTCCAGACTCATTAAAATTTGTATCAGATTTTACAAAATCCACCGAAATCATACAAATATTGTTCGTACATGGTTGTGCGTTTAAATGGCACTAATTTTGTTTTTGGAGGGAAATATGTACTTGAAAAATATTATTATCAAAAATAAAAAACTCCATGAGAATGTAACTTTCACCAGAAAAATGTGTGGTGAAAGTGTGGGGGAAAAATGCTTTGATGCAGTATGATCATGTGTGAGTATGTACATTATTGGAATTCCAATACAGATCATTTGAGTGGAGGGGTAAAAGGTATGTATTGAATGAGAAAAGTCTTCAACCACATTCCAATAGGGAAGGGAATAGGTTGGAAAAGTAACTGGTGAGTGAAAGTAACTAATAAGTAAAAGTAGTAATCTAACGGAAAATTAGGGAACGTGAGCTAAGTTTTCTCATCAGAGAAACTATTTTCTCTCCATTACACAGAGACATTGTGGAAGCTGACAGACTGCAGATTTATTTCATCTGTAAAAGGCACATGGTATGACGATAAATCTGTAGCAACAATGTCACATTAATTTGCACTATACTACTACTACTCCTCTCTCCTAACCTTACTAAACCAATCCTCTCTATCACCGTTCCTTGGAAGCCCTTCCAAACGAATTCCCTCTCTTCATAATCCATTTGACTGCATACTATAGCCGTCTCACGCATCCTTACACCCTAGAATTTCATATATGGGGAGTAATCCGCCCTTTGTGCATACAAGGCTTTTGAGAGCATTCGCATGAAATGTGAGTGTACATAGAGAGGGAGAGATGGTCAAATTCAGTGTAGCAAGAGGAGATAGGGAGAAGACGAGCCGCCACAAACAAACAGAATCTATAGTGGAAAGGAAGAGAAGCAATTTGAAGAGAGAGAGAGAAAGTATAGGATGGATAAAAAGTCTTTGACTAACTTTCTCTTTATGATTTTGTCATTGTGACGGAGCCTCTCTTACTAACCAGGTTGCTGGTTGGATGGTTGGTTGGTTCTATCCTCCCGGGTTAAGCCGTTCAAATACATTGTAGTCATTTCAAACCATAAACCGTGAAATCTTTGGTCCTTTTCATTGCAACACAAATCAAGTGATTCTCTCATTTCACACACATACACAGAGTCTCGAATATTTTCTAGAGGTGTAAAATCCCCAAGTTTCTACCCATTTCTCTATTTGAAGACTGCTCTGTTATAAGTTTGTACCAAGTTACGACAGGGAAAATATCTCCATATAAATATATATATAGATGTATGTATTTGCATACAAGTTTCTGAATTGAAAAGTTGGGCTGGTATAGGTGAAAGTCAAAGTGAAAGTGGTATAAGGAGAAATCTTTTCTTTACCAAGTTTGCTTTCTCCATATGATTTGTATAGGGAACTTGTGTGTAGTATGCTAAATGTCCAACAATGTCTGTGGCTATATTTACTGGGAAAAGGATGAGAAGTTGGGGATTTATAGCATCTACAACATTATTGTTGTTTGTCTGTTCGTCATGCGTAGCCATGCATAAATTCCCAAGGGAAGAGAAGGAAAAGAATTGAGTGGAAATTCAATACTTTTTCATGTTGACTCACTTTCTCCTTCTCTGAATAATAAGTGTAAAAGAGGAATTGTGAGAGATTTTCTCTCAATATTTATTACAATTTGAGCAAACGTACATTCAATGTTACGTGAACTAAAATTTTTGTAAAGGTGTTCAAATTTATTTCGGGGATAAATGCTTTCATACACCTTGCCCTCCTTCTTTTGAACTTCAGCCTTTACGGATAAAATTTGCCGTACAAGCTGCTATTTTTGCTCTCGATAAAATTTTCACACTCCCACGTATCTTTATAAATATCCGTTTAATGTGTAGATATAGTAAGGACGGTATTTATTTAAAGGGCTAACATATTTTTTTCTGGTGATTTCTATACATTTTCCTATAAATCCGGAAGAATTGACCAAAGAACTTGAAAATCACCCTGTAATGCAATTTAAGAGTTGGACAGGATTTACTGAGTTTGTCAAAAAAAAATTTTTCTTTGAGAATTTTTTGTATTTTTCTCTACCTATTTTTCTACAAGTTCCCACAGCTTGAGTCAAGTTCAATATCTTTTTCTGTTTACTTCTCAGAGTTTTTGTAAAGCTTGCCAACTTTCTATTATAGGACTTGGCCATGTTAGAAATATATATTGCGTACATTTTGTAAGGGAGAAAATTGTACAAAGCTTTGAGAAGTGTACATTTAGTTTTTTTTTTACACTGCTACGCACCATTTCAATGTGTAAATATAACCTATTTTACTCAGGCTAAAAATCAGTCAAGTTTCTAATTTCTGCTTTGCGAACATTTTTTGAGACCAAGTTCGTCACGCGCGAATGGGCACCATTCACAGAACACGTTACTATTAACATAATTCCTCATTTAACTTTGACCAAATATTTTGATATTCTCCAAAATTTGAGCCATTTTCATAAAATGTTAAAAATCAATTTGCTATTTTTTATCAAAACATTTCTCGGTGAAAACAAATTTTATCCAATAATTTTAATATTAATTAATCCAATAATTGATAATAATCATCCGTTGGAAAATAATTTTAAGCCATATTGGTAAAAAAGGGCTCTATCCAAGCTGACTGATTTCTCCCCAAAATCACATTCCTTTAGGAATGAAGTTTTTAGTAAAAAGTAAATTTTTGTTTGTCATTCAAGCGACTTTTTCCCCCACCGAACTGGGAGCTACCTCCGTAAAAATCTCAATAATGAAACCAAGTTTATTTAAAGGAGTTCTCCTTTTAAAAAAGTTTAAAAAGTTTCACTTGCACGCACCTTACTTTCTACAAAATCGGAGGCATTTCTTTAAAAAAAGAGCAACTCATAAAAATATGCAGACATGTTGTAGTTCTGTAATTGTTCCTTGTATCCCCTCAGCTTCTACTGCATAGAAAATTCTTTGTGCTCCTAAAAAACTCACCAACTCAAATCCGTGCATAAATATAAAAAAGTTTTCCATACTACGACAAAACGAGATTCAATCAAATGCGTGCAGCTATGTTTCTATATAAAGGACTACTTCTAAGGTAAATGCATAGGTAAAGATTTAAAAGAGATTGAAGAGAGAGAGAGAGAGAACGGGAAAAGACATTGTATAAATGTCCACATAGCAAAGAGGTAGAGAGAGAGAGAGAGAAGAGAAAGGATAAAGAAGGAAATTCCTCTCTCAACCATTTCAACCCACACACAAGCTCCTACTTCCTATCAAGGGAATTTCAGTTGGTGAGATCTCCTACAATCGCTTGAGAATCGATGATCCCTCAAGTTTAAAGACAAGAGCAGATATTTATTTCTACTCTACCCCAAGACTATAGAAACTCTTCATCTTAATTTGCCTCCCAAAGCATTTTTGGCTTCCAATACGATTTTTGCATTTCAACTGTGTGGCTTTCACTCTCTAGACTTTCACTCCAGGGAAAATCCAATTTTTTCGCCCATTTCTTTCCCTATACTTTCTTTCAACCCAATGTACAGAAGAAACTACGGAGCATTAAATTACACAGTGGAATTCTCACGAAATACCAAGAAAAATCTTTGAAGTTTTCTCTCTCCTAATCTTACAAGATTAAACTCAATAATCAATGAAATATAAAATTACTCCTACCGTCCCTTTCATCAAAATTGCTTCTCTCAAAATTCTTTCTTTTCAATCCAATTTCACTTGTATGTTCCAGCTAGAATTGGAGAAGAAGCTAAGTGAGAGTGAGAGAGAAAGCAAGCAACTATTTCTATATAAAAAAATTTTTCAAAAAACCTCTCCCCACTATTTTTTCCACCTAAAACCTTTTCCTTAAAGGAAAAAACTTTCTCCATTTTTTTAAATAGACTAAGGAAACCTGATGAAATTCCCCATTTATGTTCTAAACTAAATTTAAAGTATATACTTTTTAAAGCTCACCATATAATAACTATAGAAATGATTACCGGAAGCGTAAAAAGATCTTACACATTTGTATTTTTATTGGAGGAAGGGAAGGTCGTGGCATAGGAGGGGAGTATTAAGAAAATCCGTAGAAAAATATATTTTTTCAGACTCCCTATCGATTCAACTGTCAGGTGGTTGATCACAACTATTCTTTACCCCGAGCTCTTTTTCCCACTCTCCTTTTCCTCCTCCACATAGGAGAGCCATTGATATATATGGAAAAAATAGAAGAGTAGTAGTGGATTGCATTCAGATCGTTGCACTCCCGACCCGCACTCACAAATTTATTGTCTGTAACCCTATCCTCCTTTTGTGAGTTTTCCCAAGTGAGAAATGATGGTTGGTAAGTAAGTGCATACTTTAGGCTATCTTATGTAAAGGGAAATGTGAAGAGACGTGTTTCGGGAAAAATGTTTCCCTTCAAATATCTTCGACTTATCTCAACACTATAAAGGATGGGGGAAAGAGAAGAAGGGGAAAAGAACTAAGCTAGAGCGGGAAAGAGAAACAATAGATTTTTCTCTACTTAAAGTGAGGCACCATTTATTTAAAAGGAGAGAGAGAGAAAAAAAAATGTAAACTTTGTATATGAAGGAAGTGCAACTTCCTCAGGCTTCTTTACATAACAACAACTGAGAAGAAAGAGAAAGCTTGAACAATTTTTTCTCTATTATAAACTTGTCTTATTGATCCTCTCTCTCTCTCGCTTTCATGCTACCATGCTTTTTCCCATTTTTAAACTGAATCCGCCCTCTCACTTATCACTCCCTATCCTTTTCTCTCTCTCTCTCTCTTTCTCTCTCTCTCTCTCTCTATGTGCTCCATTATGTGCAATGTTAAATATACACAAGGAGTCACTACCAGTGTGAACTCTTTTGTACGACACATGTCACCCATGCAGAAGGAGCAGTTAGTAAGGGAGAAATGTATATCTAAAAAAATGCTTCTTCTCAAAGCAACGACATTTGCAAATCATTTATCCCACCTGAAGTAGCTAACGATTCATGCATGAAAATTGTTTAATAATGCAATTCTAAAGTACTTACAAAATTCGGAGAGAGTGGAATTTTTTTTATACAATTTTTTAATGCCAACTTGTAAACATATTTACTTTAACGTTACATACGCATTAAGAGGAGCACCTATTAACAAAAGCAACATTACAAGGATATATGAAAATACTCTCTCCGAACGACTTCGAACCTCCAATTCAATGAACATTAAAGACCATTAGGAAAGTTGCTCACATTTAAATGGAGTTGTTCAAAGTTTCTCAGCAGATCTCAAGTAACTTTCTATTCTTGTGTGTTTGTTATATACTTTACTGGGTATATATTACCACTCCTTTGAGAGGACCTCCCTTAATGTACGCACATGAAATTATTTAGACATGCTATTTTACCTTTGAGAAAAGGCTAGCAGGAAAGTAACATTGGAGAAGTTTCAGGGTTGCAGTGTCAGGTTCCAATCCTAAAGGGAACGTATATTAAACTTGAGAAAGCTAAAAGTAGGAATAGTTAAGTATACGCTATTTCTTTGGATGAGGTTAGCAAGAGTTAGGGGCTTTGGATGCGATGGGGGACTATAAGTGAAATTCAAAAATTTTGCTGTAAATTGTAAATCATTTATATGTTAAAGTTACCTTTTTACTCATACGTATTTTTATGGGAAATATTAGCTCAAGTTGGGGATATTAAATTGGTAGGGAGAAAGTCGTGTCTATAAATTTCCCTTCTAGGATGTCTTCCCTACTCTGAATGGACTTTCTATGAGGTAGAATGACAATGGTAGTCTCAAGATGAGTGTTTGTGGTGGAGGAAGAAGAGAGAGAGTGAGTGAGAGAGAGGGAAAGTGCGTGAGGAAAATTTCGGGTAAAAAGATCCATTTTAAAGAAGATCTTGTTGCCATATTTCAATTTACAAGTAAGCCCATCATCGTATCGTGAAATTGTGGTAAGAGGAAGGAACGTGTAGATTTTACGCTCTTACGCTTCCCTTCAGTTACGCAATGATTTATCTCTCATGTGAACAAAAAACCCCTCTGTTTGTCTACATATACTTTCTCTCCATGCTGACAATTTTATTCCATTGGGTTTTCCCTAGGAAAATATTCACAGAATACAATGGCAAGGAAACATGGAGTTTTCTAGGGATGAAGAGACAGGGGAAGTATAGGTTAGAAATGGATAGTACTCGTATTTAAAAATGTATAAAAAAAAATTTATACGTATGTAGAAACTCAGGAATATTTTCATCCTTTTTTTCATATAGCTATCTTTTCTTCCAAGATTTTTTACTTCCTCTTTTTTTGCTTGAAACTTTATAATGTATGAGTATGTTGTAGAAGGGTCTGTGTGACAATCTGAGCTTACAGCTTTACATCACATATATTTTCCCCAGTGAATTATTACTTTCTCTTCAGCATTTATTAATGTAGTGAAGAGTCCTATGCTGCAAGTAATACACTCCTTCAACGGGGAAAAAACTTGATCATGTTAAATTTGCAAAGATACAACTTTTTTTCTTTAAAAAAAGTAGGTTTAAGAAAGTAGGTCTTTGAATCTTAAATTTAGTGGGACTAAATATTTAATACCATTTGGCATGTACCTAAGTGGGCAGTATTATTGCCTTGCTTCTGTAGTGTAAAAATCAGGTTTTAAATTCCTACGAGGAGAGACATATATTGAAATGGAAGAGTGAAAATTTGGAGAAAGTAAGAGTTTTGTGGGGAGAAAGTCTTTAAAAAGGAAGAATGTTTTGGAATTTTTTGAGCTTCAAGTTTTACGTATTTGGATATTTTTTTTTTACTTCCAGGCAAAATCCTCAGTCGTTTTGCTAGGAGAGAGAAAGAGAAAAAGAAAAAGTAGAGGGAAAAAGATTTTTTTAGAGATGTGAAATAATATGGAGGACATTGTATCGTTTTTCATTTTGTTTTACAACTTACAAGAAAGAAAAAGTTTTTTATCCGACGAGAATCTTGTTTAAAGCCTAGACTCTTTTAGTTTGAAACACTACATTGTTAGGGCTGGTTACCCATAGACCCAGTACTGTATATTTGGTTGGGAGTCCTCGTTATGTCAACGTGAGGGGGAGAGAGAGAAAAAAAATTCTAGAATATCCAGTAAGTACATGAGAGCACATGCCAAAGCTAGTTTTTGCAAGTCAGTGAGTGGCGTAAAAGTGGATTTTCTATCGTAGCCATCTTCTAATGCACACAAGATGAGAACAAAGAGAAAATAGTTTTAGGTAAAGTCACTTCACATATGTATATTTCCTATATGTTTTTTATTACATTATACAGGAGAATCTTCTTTCCTTACAATGCAATGTACTACTAATGTTACTAACACTACCACCACCATCACTTCTACTCCCTATCTTGTTACTCGTGAGAGCGAGAACCCTCCAGTCCTAGCTTTCCTAATATTTCCTTTTGTTTCAAACTTTCTCCTCGTGAAACTATAGACTTGTATTAGTAGCTCCCATAGGCAAGTCTCTGCTTTCTTTTTTGATTTAGGATAGGATAGGGGAGTTATCTTTAAATAATTTGCAAAAATCATCTTGGCATTGTTAACATGAGCATATGAAGTAGACAGGAGGGGGAGGAATCTTAATTACATTTACTGTACACATGCGGGCAAGATTACTTCATTTACTCTCGCTCTCTCTCTTAGGTGAAAATCTTCTTCTTTACAATCTTTCTCCGACACAACTTTCTTGCTTGTATTGTCTAAGTTAGACGTGTAGGAGAAAGCAAACTTTGCTCGGGGTAAAAGTATACTTTCCTTGAGGAGAAAGCAAACTTTCCTCGGGGAGAAAGTATAGCTTCCGTGAGGAGAAATCAAGTATTCTTCGAGAAGAAAGCATATTTTGCTCGCAGAGAAAGCACATTTTCCTAAGAAGAAAGCATTTTCCTCGACGAGAAAGCATGTTTTCCTATAGGTATGTTTTTACTAGGTTCAAGTCTAAATTGAACGAAATAAAGTAATATTGAAACAAAACAATAATGTTTACGCAACTGCATATACCTATAATGGCAACATAAATATTGGTACCTAAAATTTTAATATCAAAAATCCTGAATGCAAAAAAAAATGCAAATACACATAAGTATTGATAATTTTAGAAAAAAAACATTTGAGATAAAGGAAGTCTTTAGAAAATAAATAATTCCATTCAACGAGAAACCCCTACCCAAGTCTTTCTACTTTCCACAATTATGTCAAAGGGGAAAAGTTTCCCCAAGTTAGAACTTTTGATTTTTCTTTACTTCACCCCCATCTCTATTGATAGGCAAACATTGAAAGGCAAGAAGTTCCGGGAGAAAATGTACTATATAAGTTATGACATTTATACCCAACTACTTATAAAATCTTCGTAGTTTACCAAAGGAGCCAAGAAATGATCAAGTATCTCTAATATCAAATTCAATTTCACCTCAGTCGAGCCCTTAATTAACGAATGAGTAATTTATTTGACAATTAAGGATGATTGACTTTTTTTATTTCCGCTTATATTCCTTTGTCAATTAATTTTAATAAAAGATACAGAAGGAATTGATTAGCTAAATTATTATCCTACGCCCCAAATGATTCCGTTTTGTAAGCCTCCTAATTTATAAAATACTGCCCAAGGTCAAGGCTCCGTGGGTTTTTCTTTTCAAAAGCCGAGGTCTTTAGTTCATCCGCAATTTTCATTTTTGTAAAGCTTCTAAAGCAAAAAAAACCTTTGATTTAGAACAGATTCCAATTAATTTCACGTGTAGTCATAGTTATACAGACCTAATTGCGTTTTGCGTATTTATATTCAATCTAAATTCATTTTTTCTTCACAATATAAATGAATATATATGTATACGAAATTAATATAAATATTGCAGCAAATGCTATTGGGGCATTTGTATTTTGTTGCCCAATTTTAGCAAGTGCAATTAAAGCTTATCCCTACTTATACTAAAAGTAGGAAGAAAGAGTAATCTTCTCTGTGTAAAATAAATGTAATGAGAAAAAAACTAGGGAAAGAAGGGAGAAAGTGAGATTATATAGGAGGGACGTTTGAAAATCCCCATCCCGAATCAAGTTAAAAGCAAGGTAAGATAATGTCTCCGGGTGATTTCTTATTTAATGTAAAGTAAGAACAATAATGGAAGCTTAACTGTAGTGCTACTTGCAAATATATTGCCCTTCAAGATTACTCTGACTCGGCTCTTATGTATCTGTTGGGTGATTTTAGCGTAGGAAAGTGGCCCTTTTCACCATGAATATTGCTCGTGTTATTGCCAACTATTAGTGAAGCATGTAAAAAAGCAGCTGGGCGAAGTGTGGAAATGTACATGTATAAATATCAAGGAATGGTAGTCCCTACCAATATTTTACCTAATACGGTGATACTATCTTCACATTTGATATCGCATTGGCATAGTGGGAGTTGTTATCCCGAGCAAGTTGTTAGCACTCATTTACTCCATTTCCTTGATTATTTTTATGCTCGACAATTTGGCTGCTGAGGGAGCAATGTATTTATGTATATGTATCTCTTGACTACCCCCAATAGCTATTATGTATATGCTCATGCTCTTCTGATTCTTATTGTTAGTGTTGTTATCGTCAAACGCCTTCTATAATCTATTTCATTGCTAGCTCAATAGATCCCTCTCTTTGGCTCTCTCACTCTCTCTCTTACTGTTGGTGACAACTACCACTATGACCATCGACATAATGTTTACAATAGTAATCATTATGATCACATGGCCAAGGCTCTATCAGATCACATATTCCACCCACTTTTTACTGCCTCTACTTTCTTCTCCAAACATTTGCTTTTTTTATTGTCTAGATTCTTATGCTACTGTAAATTTGGAATTGTATGAGTTTGAAAATCCAGGAACATCAGGATTTTTTTTACTATAGGATGAATCTCCTATACAAATTTTGTTTTTCTTTTTCAGATAAAGGAGAACGGTTCGGGTAGACAATGTGAAGATAACTATTTTAGAAGTAAATTCAAGCTTTTGTATTTCTCAATTTAAACATTTGAAGCGTTAAAATTCTCATTGAAGGTAAATATTCTCATAGATTTCAACTGCTTGTGACATGTGTATATTTTGTGTAGGCAATGGGATTTGTCAAGTGGTTTGGGAGTACAATTCGTGTGGAGACTCAAAAACCAAAATTTTTTCTCTGAAACTAACCAATAGATTTCAGTCATTTAGGAAAGGAGCCTATTGTTATTGGCCTGAGTAAAGTCGCGAAAAATTTTCAAATTCAAGTAATTTTTAAGAAATCGTCCGGATGGACGATTTCTGGATGATGGACTGTGGTAATTATTTGGAGGACTTTAATTTGAATAATACTTTTAATTTCTAATTACGTCTAAAAATATTGCAGTTATAAAAATTGCAATGGTGGAATTATACAGAGAGTAAATTATTTAAAATAAATTATCGTATAATGTGAAAGCAGTGTCAATGAAATCTTTCTCTCTACAAAGTGCAAGTTTTCTCCACAACTTTATTGTCTTGTGCTCAAGAATATAAAACTCAGGTAAATGTTGAATAGGATTTTTTCAGAAAAATTTCTAGTTCTTTGGGTTAGAAAAAAAGTAAATAATGGAGAAAATAGAGCAGTTTGTTGCTGACAGAGAAAGTGGAAAGTGTATTGAAGGAAACAGTAAATATTTGTGAGGATGAATCCTTGCGTGTCAGCATTTTAGTACATATGAATTGAAATAATTTCAATTGTACAGCATGGTTTATTGTGTAGAGAGAAGAACGTATAAATGAAAGTGTTACGACAGGCTCTATAGCTCAGAAACTCCTTTATATGTGCCCTCACTTTCGTGGTATATAGAGAGAGAGGGCAAGTGAGAAATTTAGAAAAGTGACAGATATCTTCACACACGGAGTCGGTGAGAATCATCAGGAGTAACACATCTTCTAACGGACTGGTTTGGTGATAAAAAGGAAATGTTCCAGACATTTATACTAACCTGGGAATTTATTTTTCCAGAGCCAGAGATACCCACACATATCCCAACTCCAGCTCTTTTTTCTCCCTTCCTACATTCCTATATACTTGCATCTCATAGAAGGAGCCCTAAGTTTTTTGTCGACATTTCCGCTGACGACTCCTGATTCCGCTCCTCACTATCTCCATCTCTGATGGGATGGCAATTTGAGCAAAAGGTGTTAGTCGAGTCAATGTGACACTCTCCATGCAAATTGATATTTGTCCTCATCGGATTCCATTCCCTCAACTTTTTTCTTCTCCTTTTATCAAGGGAGTAGAGAATAGGAGAGAGACGAGACTTAAACCTCCCACTCCGAGGATGTAGTTACCACTTGTATTGTTATGTGAGCCCTATTTTTTCATTTATTACTACTCTTCCAACCCTGTAGAGAATTGTGTAGCTCTATTTATGCCCATGTATGCACTAGATATGTAGAGTATACACTTTTCTTAAGGGAAGTAATCCCATGTTTTTTCTTCTACAATAAATGCCTTGCATCCCAATACACTCCACACTTTCTCCACCAGAAGCTCTCAAAGTAAAGGAAATAAGTGCAAGGAAAATGATATCATGAAAGGAAGGATAGTGCAATAAAAGCTAAGAACCTCCATTTCTATCGTAGATTCAATGATCATCCAAGCGTATCTAAATACACATCTTTACATATCTTTCCATGTCTACATTTTTAATCAGTGTGAACAATATCATCGAATATTAATTTCTTACTCCTACAACATCCATACATTCCTTCAATGATCCCTTCTTAATTAATTTCCTCCCCTTTCTCAATAAATCCTTTCTTTGAAATAAATATCATAGTAGAATTTCAACTATTAATTTGAGCGCTAAAAATACGAGATACTTTCACCTGTAAATGACGCTAGATCCTTTGAAGTTTATTAAGGTTCAAAGTGGAGGACAGAGAGAGAAAGAAAGATAGAGAGAAAAAAGACGACAAGCTGAGGTACAAGAAAGAGTAGAAGACTCGTCCCATCACTCGACAAAGCTCTATGATGTGTCCCTGGGTAGTCAGTGTGTATAAAGCCATAATAATCTGTGGATGTGTTTCTCTTACAAAGAGAGAGAGAGAGAGAGAGAGAGTCTGGAGAGATGATGTCAGGAGCGGAAGTTGGGGCAGAAGTGGATATCCCTCTATTATTACCACCATCGTAGGAGTATGAAGAGAAGAGAAAGAGAGAGAAGAGAAAGTTGGGAAGAAAATGTAGTGGAGTTTATGTTTATGAAAGGTATATATAGGATTGCTCCTTTGTGATAATCATCTGGTACTTACAAGACAAGATCCTCCAATGATGAATTACTCGTATAAAATTCTCTCTCTCTCTCCTTCCTTCCCTGCCTTTTTCTTCTCCTTACATGCACTCCTGTGGAAATAAAACCATCCCTACCATAAGGAACTGACACGTCCCTACCCTAAAAATATAGTTCACATCTAGTGGCACACTAAACCACTAGGAATTTTCTGGTTTAGCAAGAACGGGAGACTAAGGCGCGAGAGACTACTTACTTACAGCAGACAATAATCTCATGTTCCAATGATTCCACCTTACTTGTATATAACTTGCAGAGAGAGAGAGAGAGAGAGAAAGAGAGAGATCCCAGAGAGCTGAGATTTTTCCTCTTCCTTTTATTTACTCCAGCACTTTTGCTTGCTATGAAACTAGGTCTCTTTTACTATGGTGGTTCCCTTTACAACACACAAGGTACGTTTCTTTCCCAGGCCTACTACTCCTACTACTACTACTCCAATTTTACTATGCGGTTCCTTTTTACAAAGGCCTGGTCACAGGAGAATGAGCACAAAATGTTCTTTTGCTTCCTCCATTTCTTCCTCCTTTTGTCTCACAATTGCTTCCTTTCTTCTCCCTTTCTATTAGTATATGTGCCCTTTTTTCCCCTTTCTTCCAATGAGTCATTTACTTTCCAATGTATTATCCCCCATTGAAAAAAAACACTCTTGAAAATGTAGGGGCAAAAACTAAAGGGAATTTTGTAATTGACTATTTTCACACCTTTTTTTACATTTATTTCCCGCTGTCGCTACACTCAATTTTTCTACTTCCGCCCTAAACTATGTATATTTTTTCAATGGTTGTGTTGTTTTGTACTAGTGACAATAACGCTGTGTTTAAACGGGGTTTAACAAAAGGTTTTTCTGACAATATAACGACGAATGACTTTTTTTCTTGTTCATAGGAAGGTAAAGAAGTGTGTTAAAAATGTTAAAACTAAACGTAGGTCGGAAAATGAGGATAACATCGTGTGAGGCATAAAAGTTTTAAAATGTGATAAATTTCCCCTTTAAATTTGTTTTTCAGGGCCTGTCTGTGATTCCTGTCTGTGAGTGTGTCTGATTGTGTTGATAAATGGGACTCATTTAATTGGAAATGCGGAAAATAAATGTTTGAACTAGAGATATTATTGAAATTATTTTATGCAGATTTGTCTGCATACATAATGCCTTACAAGTATAACCTTGTTCAATGTCAGGGATGATTTATTTTTACAAGACAGAAACAAAGGTTCGTTCGATTAATAATAATTTTATGTAGAACGTACAGTATAATTTTTATGAAGGAGGTCACAGATTATTGTTATTACTATTTAGCATGGACTTGTGACGAAATTTCTTGGAAATTGTGAGTATAACATTAATGTTAATAATTCCCCTTCCTAGATCGTTTTAGCATGTAATTTTAATCATACTTTGAAAAATATTATTGCATTGTATTATCATCATTTAGCACCTACCTACCATGTTAATAAGAACCTTGACTTCACAATTGGTAGGATTGTTATGGTAGGGTAAGGGATAGAACTCCCGAGAAGAATTCTTTATAAAGCTAAAGATAGGCTGGTCTAGCTCTTTTATTTCAATGGTAGTCGTAGGTTTTTTGGGGTAGTTGACGCAAGACGAAGGAATGAGAAACTAGAAATATCTGGAGAAAAGTATGTACTTATATAAATTGTACGATTATAGGTATTTGTAGGGCTCAAAGGCAATAATATCTTACGAGCCTCATGAAATCATCTAGACACTAAGATGAATGAACATGTGCTGCAATGTACATATTTTCTTTGGGAAATTGTCACTTACACCACGCCAAGCTCTTAAGGCTGATTCCATCTCGGATTCGTTAAGAAGCAAAATAAGTCTCTTTCTCAAATGATGCCTAGTATAAATGAGAGGAAGGAAACAGAAATCATTTTTCTCTCGTGCGAAAATATTATTTCTATCAACCCCACAATACAAAGCCTTTGCTTCTTAAGTCTATCCTCATGATGATGATTATAAGGACAGATGCACTGCGGGCTTGGAGTTCGATGAAGCGAATAAGAAATTGTCACGTAGAAACTTGACACGATTATCACGATTAGTTTTAATAGGATAAGAAAAAAGTGAAAGATACATGATGACGATGAGAAGAAGAGTCAGTGAGAGAAAGCGTCGAGTTTGTGTGTGTATATATGTGTGTGTGAAAAAGAAGAAGAAGAAAGAAATTCTATCATTTCGATTCCAAGCGAAATCCTCCAACTTTATTAACTTTTTGATTACAACTTGTCGACAGTCGACTGAAGAGAGAGAGAGAGAATGGGGAAATTAGTAATGTGCATTTTCAAGATACATTTTTTCAAAAGCAAATGATTAAACGTCCTCCAAACATTTACTTTCTGACGTCAGCAGTTACACATAGAAATGAATTTTTTCTAAGCTCAAGCCCGCTTTTCAAATATGTAGTGGGAAAAAGATTTGAGATTTTTATCAATTTTTAACCTCGGTTATTAGCTGAGCTTGCGCTTGCGCTTGCGCTAGCCGAAGCTTGTGAACCTCCTTTACCTCCTATTGAAGCGGCATTTGCATTTGCATTTGCACTCGCGCTACCACCACCGCCACCACCACGACCACCTCCCAAACCATTATTGGGCCTTACAGGACCACCAGGGAAACCTCCAGGACCTCCACAACCGTTATTGCTTCGCTTTCCTCTGCCTGGTGCAATTTGACCTGTAGATCGAGCGGGTGGTGAGGGTGGACTAACTTGTGGTCTCACTGGTCTACCCGAGGGAAATACTGGTCGAGGGGCCGGCTTAGATTGTTTATTTGAACTAGGTGGTGTAGTTCTTGGAGGAGAATTTTTCGTATTACCATTATTGTTATTGTTGGAGCGTGAATCGGGCGAACGAGCTTTTCGCACATGAGCATTTGTAGCTTTATCAGCTTCCGCTCCATCAGTCTTATCAGTATCATTGGCGATAGGTAGGATTTCGAAAATATTTACGGACAGAACATCGATGACTGCTGGCAATTCTGTAGAATCATCTGTTTTCGAATCATCGGTTTTAGTAGTATCTCTTTTGTCGCGGGTCACCTCCTCCGAATCTTCTTTCTTCGGGGGAACATCAACTGCGGCAGAAGGCTTGGGAGGAATTGGCTCAAAATCATCATCAGCGTTGATGAGTTCATCTTTACCACTTTGAACAGAATCCTTTTTCTCCTCTCCATTGCTATAATCCGTGGCTACGCTAGGACCAGTCTCTGAGTCATCCTCCGCAGGAGTGGTATTTTCTGGTACCTCTTCAATGAAAATAATTTTCTCCTCCCGAATGAGCACTGGTACAAAAACAACATCCACTTCCCGGTTCGGTTTGGCATCCCCAGGTTCCTGAAAATCCGGGTTGTTTTCCGATCCTTCAGACATCATTGGCTCATCATCGTCAACATCTCTCTTAGTTTTTGAAGAAGGAGCTGCTGTTGTTGTAGTAGAGGACTTTTGTTTATTATCATTGTCTGTGAGTTTATCCTCATCAGCAAACGGTATAGCAGCTAAGGCTGCTGCTGAGTCATCATCATAATCCTGACCAGATGTCCTCTTGCTTCTCAACGATGCTGGGATCGCATCTGAAGAATTATTGCTGCTAGTCGGGGCTGAGTCAATACATTGACAGAGTAGGAGAAAGCTCCCAAGTAAAAGGAGACATCTTGGTGATACCTTAAAAATTAAAATGCTATTTTATATTACCGGCCTTTTAACAAGGAGAAAGTTACAATTTACAAACGTCTTAATAAGACAGTTCAGTTTTTGAAAAATTTCTTTATGAGGATATCCTCCCGTGAAAATGACAAGTTTAGCAGGGAAACAGCGTTTAGAATGAACCTCCCTACCCTACAAAAAGCTTCCCTGTAAATCATTATGAGGAAGTAAGAACCTAAGCTCCGGGGCTGTAATAGCCTATAAGTAATGTAAAGGTTTGGAAATGATTAAAAAAACACTTTATGCTAACAAGCTAACATGACTTGCTTCTCAATACGGTCCCGGTCTCAAGCAGCTTCGTAGAACATGCAAACACGTAATGCTAATTTATTTACTCCCCTGCCATAAAGTAAACCTTGTAAATACTTGCCTATGCTCCATATCTATGTACATAACATATCTCTAATGTTATAGTATATATAGAAAGTAAAAGAAACGTTTTACACACACCATACATTACGCTTTTTCCAACCATATGAGTACTGCAAGAGTATTATATCTATATGTAAACTGTAGGGAAGTGGAATAAAGAGACATATCTATGACACAAAGAAAGTAGGCAGGATTGAAGGAAACGCTTGAATTGCTCCTATCTATGTGCGTCCTAAGTTGAAGAAAAGCCCTCGAAATAACAAGTTAATTCAATTAAGGTTTCATCCTATCAAAACTTTCACTCCGTCAAGTTAACTTGATGTTCTATAGCTAAAAACTATCTTGTTCCATAGCTTTCCCCCCTCCCACATACTTATAAAGCTAGCTTTTATCATTGCATTAGTAAAACTCTACGTATATAAAAATGTCATCCTACAACTTTCCTATGCTATTTTTATACAAGAAAAACTCACTGTAGAGGTACTTTCTCCGCTGCTGTTACAAACTGCCTCTGTAACCATTCGGAGGCTTTTTATCATTATATTACAATGTCGGCAAGAAACAGTTTCTTCATTCAATATATTACATACATGTGTACATACAAACACAAAGGAATAGTATCACATAACCACTACATTATAATTTCCACCAACAACTAACTCTCTCTTGTCAGTCCATAACTGTTGATGTCAGAGAGACAGCACATATTTTCTACACTTACGCTCCCATTCTATAGAGCTACTACGTATGCTTTAATATTTATATAGAGCCTACCTACGCATTTTACCGTCAAGCCTCAATTAAGGAGATTTAATTCTAACTTTTTTCCAAAAGGAGGTCTTTAATAAGGGAGAAAGTTCATATTACCATGGTCCGCTTTTATTAAATCTGAGAAAGTAATTTTTTTGTAACTATTAAGGAAATTTTAGCTACAATTAAATTACAAGCCACTTTCCAAGCAAGTGTCTTTTTTTGTTATAGGGAAATCCTACAAAACCTTTTTGAGGAAAAAGCGTATGAGAAAAAATTTGAAGCTTCCGTAGATTAGAGGGGGGAGAAGCTTTTAAAGGAAATTATAACTTAAAAGGTTCTTCTTCACTTCTCAATGAGTTTTTTTTAATGTGAATTAACGGTATATAAGGAATGGCCAAGGTCTGGGGTATAGTAAACTGGAAGGGAGAAGAGAAAGGAGTCAAGGAGTAAAAAAAAAAGTTGGGATGCGTCGAATGAGCACCTCATATATAATGGATAATACTCTTGAGAAAGGAGAGAGGATTTCCTCATCGAGTTTATAACCGAGGATCATCATCGTTTTCTCAGAAACTTCAACTAGGGACTAGGATAATAATACATGTAAGCTAGGTAAAAGTCAGTGAAAAGTGAGTTAAAGGAGAGGAACCACCGCAATAGAAATTATTCTTTAGTTCTCAACCCCTAACTTTCTTTTAACTATATTTCTTGGTATCTTTGTCTGTCCGTTTTCTTTCTCTATCTCTCTCTCTCCTTGCAATTCAAGTACAACACAGCTTCTTCACAATATTAATGCCTTTGTATTCTCTGCATGAACAACTTACGTTCCTTCCTTTCTTGGAAAAGACAAGGATACTAAAATTCAAGAGAGCACATGTCCTTGGAAACTTTGCTAGAGAAAGCTAAGGCAGCGGATTCTAATGACTCAAAACCCTTGTCATTACTAACTCTTCGTACTTAATTAGGCTCACTCAGTTGTCAAAAGTAAATTCCAATGGTAGGAGAACCACAAGCAGTGGCTACTACTTTCTCGCATGCATAGCTACATTAAAGGGAGTAAATCTCATAAAAGATGCAAACTAACCTTCTCCTTGGCTAAATGAAATAATTATCATTGCCTTACCTAAATAATTACTCATTTTGTTTCAGCTGTCAACAAGTGTATGGCCCTAGTGAGTAATAAAAAATAACCCTGCATTTATTTTTACAGCAACGTTTAAAAACTATTTACTAAAAATCCCCCTTGCCAATTAACAAACTTGAGAACACGAAAAGGGAACAATTTCTCATTGATTTTACAAATAAACCCTACAATTTGAATGTTAATTTTTTTCTCCCAAATTGCTACAATTTATAATTGACTTACCATTCTGATGTCTGTAAGGGTAAATTTCAAATCCCACCGTAAGGCACAGCACCTAGGACAATAAAATCAGTCTTTTAGTGTACAATGTATATGTATAAAAAAATGAGGGAAGCTAAAAGTTGTGTCTCAACTCTCAAAGAAATAAATATATATTCTGACAAGTGGATTGGAGGTAAAATAGTGCAAGAATTTACTTGAACACTTTTTATGGATGAGGAAGGAAATTTTCACAAATTTATACGGCTTTTTTCCAAACGACTTTCTTCCTCTTTTACTCAGTTTCCAGTCTCCGTATACTTCTTCTTCTTCTTGTAGTATGAGCAAGATGAAACGTTATTCTCCCATGAATATAAAGGATGGCTGAGGATCATATAAATTTGTAATCTGACGTCCGTCCTCTTTTTCTCTCACATCTGAAACAAGCTGCACTCCAAAGTAAGGAAAAGGAGGAAAAGGAAAACTCCTCACACACTATAGACTTGACTTGGCTATCTGAAAAGTATAAGAATGACTTTTTTGTTAGATTGTTCAAGAATTTTTTTGATAAAAACTTTTTGATCAAATAACTTTTACTTTTTATCTATACATCTACAGTATATATATATCTATATACATACATGTAATAGAATATGCTAGAATTTTTACAAACTTGCCTAGAAAGCTGTAGCTTCAAGTATGAAGAGGACACAAAGTTACGGGTAGAGAGAGAGAGAGATAGAAGAAGAGAGTCAACTTGTGATCATAAAGGGAAATTATGTAACTAAAAACTATTTTACCCAGTCTGCTCCTTTAAATACGCTTTTAAAAAGGATCCTATTATTTATGAAACCCATTTCTACGTCCTAATGAATGGAACCTTCAACTTGATCTAACGTGACAAGTCACTATCATCACATTACAGACTTATGTTGCCCAGCTTAAATGTATGAGGAGGCACGTAGTGAGAAACTACTGGAACTTTTCGCACATGTATGTCATTTTGACACTCTCATACATTAAGTACGTAGGTATTTATAACTATATACAACATATAGAAAAAGTCGGATGCACCTGATGCTTCAATTGATAGAGCTGCTCTAGTGAACAATGACGTGTCGATGTCTTGGCAAACAACTTGTTCAAAAGAATCATCCATCATAATCATCAAGGCTTCAGCATTAATTTCACCTATCCACAGTAGTAGTAATTACTTATGTAATTATGCAGTCCAGTATTATTAACGTCCACTTATTATCTATATGTACATACTAATATGCATACAGCATATATGTATATAAGTACACGCCTTTAACATAATTGAATCTTCACATCCCAATATGAATCAGAAATGTTCCCACATTAAATCAGTGTTTTAGCATAGCTTTAGCATAGTTGAAACACCTCATAATTACTACGACGTTCTTCGTAACCATAAAATGCTCTAGCAGTGTCCTAAACCCGAAGGGACAATTAACGTGATTCATTTTTCTCTTTGAGAAAAACAAATTTAGCTGGTTGCCATAAACAATGAAGGAATTCACACGTGTGAAAAGGTATGGAAATTAATAAGAATTATTATTGACGCCAGGACAGAAAGAAATTGTTAATCGATTCTTAGTAACCAGGTCTTTATTTGCATTGTAAATAGCCAGAGTGATGGTTAGCACTAATTATTGTATTTATTTTCTTACTCTCTCCCATGGCATTCCTTTTGTTAGAGTCTCCTGTGCTGTCATTTACCTATACACAATATTATTCCAAGTTGAAAGCAGTGAACATAGACAAAGAGAACTGTTAGGGACAAGAATAGTACGTAGAATAGTAATTGAAAGAAAGGGAATTTACTTGCAATTGATAATAATAATTAGTAGCTGAAGTGAGGGTGTGAATTTCAAATGATCATATTATTTTTGATGGTGCTCAATAGGTTGGTTCGCGTCATTCCCGAATAGCCATTAGTGCGAATGAATCACCCTGGAAAATGGCATACATAATTTACCATAAGAACATATTGCCCATGTCTCCCCTGTTTTTAGGAGAATGTGTTATTGTTTATTATGTGGATACCCTCTTCTCCACAGAGAAATGGTATGTACGTGGGGAAGCATGTAGATTATGTATTCCTAATGGGGATAATAACAAGTAAGTGAGAGTGCATAGAGGAAAAACAAGAATGACAGCAACAGCAGCTTGCAAATTGCCTAGTTATAATTCCAAGTTAACGGCAGAAAATACTGGAATCTCTGTTGAGAGTGCTGGGACGAGTGAGATGACACAAGAGCAAATGATATGAACTCACTTTCATGACCTCTATCCATACCTCATTGTTATACATACTTTGACTATATATGTTAATACCAAATAATAATATGCATAATTATATGAAAGCTTAAAGGAAATTATCCTTGACTTGAGGAATTTCTAGTTACGCTCATCCCCGAATTTCTTCCCTTCAGGCACTCAAGTCTCCGGAATTTTTCTAGACTCTCAGACATTGTTTTTAATATGAGAAAAAATGCTATCACTATTTATTAAACTTGTCAAAGTAAATATTTTGAGATTCTTTTTTAGATGGAACTTGACATTTAGAAGGGAAGGCTTATAGGAAGACAAATTAGGTGAAGGAGATAAACAGGGCAAATACTATTCTTTGTAAAAGGTAAATAAGTATAAAAATCCTGGTAATTCCATTGTAATTTACTGTCAGGACTAGGGAAGTGTTTTTGAACAAGAGTAAAATCTTAATGAATATGGGTATCTCTATGAAGGTCTGTAGAGGAAGAAGATTGAAATGAAGGGAGGAGAGAAATAGAGAGAGACAGTGAGAGAGCGAGAGGATGGAGACGAGGATGGAGGAGCAGCTAACATTAGCTGTAGAACACATGACATTCTATGAGAAATGTTTGTGAACAAGCCGTCTGCCGTCATCTATCCATATAAATTACTATTTAAGTAGGAACAAATTAGCAAGTGAGCATCTCATGCAGACGCTAATTTTCCCAAAGGTTAAATCCCATGCTGAGAATATTTCTTGTAAATAAACATGAAGGAGACGAATCAAATATGTATCATTTCTAGATATATTTTTCCATATGTCAACTCCTAAACTCTCCTCCTGGTTCTCATTTTATACGCTCCTCCTGGATGGAAGAATCAAGTTCTTCCTATTACAGTTAATGTGTTCCGTACAACTTATGCATAAATGCTGCACTCACAAAGCTTCTCCTGCACAACTTTTTGTTTCCCTAAGTCTGAAATTTTAATATTATCCTTACTCTTATCATTCATACAAGACAATTTATACTCTCAAAGTCTATATTCTATATCACTTTAATCCACACAAGTAGAGAGTGATGTTCTTTCAATGCAGTGTCATGTTTCCAGAAAAGAAGGAAGCTGGTAACTGGAGTTATATTTTATGAAACTTTAATGAAATGTTATTACTACCTTTAAACTAAACTGTTGAAATAAAGTGAAAGTACATGACCTGCTTTTATACACCCAAGTTATAGGAACCCAAGCTATATGACATTTTTCATATATGTCAAAACACTAAATTTTACTTGCTCGCCTCCAGGCTATATCACAGATGGTACATTTCACCCGTCATTTATATCTATATACATGCGAATTCCATTAGAACTCATCTTCTCATCACAGTTTTACGAATACAAAATTTTATAATCACCAGATGTTCACATTCACTTGACCCAATTAGTTGAGCAAAATCTATCAGCTCGAAAAATATGAACTTATTCCCAGAATTTTATTACTTTGCTTCCATTTCGAATAAATTAACATAGATTCAATTTCCACTGAAAACGCATGTACATGTTATTAATATCTCATAAAATTTGTGCTCATTCCCACATAAAAATATTAATGGATTTTTTCTAAATTGAAGTCCCTCGAGTTTTTTGTAAAATCACATTCATGTAATAAAGTAAACAAGTATGTACTAAAAACATAATTTGAAGTGAAAACTTTTATTACAGAGCATCGGCTATTGAGTCTTCTCATTAGTTGCACTGCACTCTGCTATAATAGAAGGGAAATTTCAACCTATTGAGGCTCCTACGTATGTCATTGTACACACAAAAGAAATATTTTCCTTTAAATTTCTTCATGTGTGTTTTCACTTGGGATTTTCATTCAATACTTCTCATTTACACATGGTTTCGTTGGGCATGTTCAGTGGCCATTCATATCAAATAATGTGTATGTCCTCGGGCTCTGAATAGATACGTAAATAGTTATGTACATTCTACATTGCTTTCACTCTACATAGACTCGGGACTAGCAAATCCTTTGCTATGAACTAAAAGGTAGGACGATGGAGTCCCTTTAAGCAAATCAAGTCGAACCATTTATCCCCACATCAGTCTTGTCCCACATGCAAACGTACTTTTGCCGTAAACAAAGTGCTTGTGTATTGTATACTACTACCATCATTGCAAATAAGTCATCTATGAAGGGATCCAAATAAAATAGAAATTTGCTCTCTCTCTCTCTATCTTTCTCTCTCTCTCTCTCTCGCAGTTCCTCACTTACTCCCGCTCTCCTCAAGTCAACTTTGATCAAGAGAAAGTCAAAGAGGACGATACAAGTCAATCGAAAGTCAAGTCAGCCCTTCCATTCATACAAGTTGTGCAAGCGTTTTGGTACTTATTTATACTTGAAACTTGCTCTCACATGTATTACTTTTCTCTCTCTCTCTCTCCATTCTAACTTATTCATTTGACTTTCCACTTTCTCTACTATCTCCCTCCCTCTCTTTTCTCTCACTACACTGAATTTTTGCTTTTCAACTTTGTCCTGCTCTAGTTTTTCTAAAGCATGTGTATTCAATAGAATACTCGTACCCACAAATCCACAAATACAAATATATGTATGTATGCTACAAGGAAGGGAGAGTATGTGGTTGATTTTGCATAGAGTAAAGAGAGAGAGAGAAAGACTGTTCAAAGCGGGATAAAAAGAGAGAGAGAGTTTTACTTGTACAGATACAATTACTTACTGATACAATTCATTGTGGAGAAGTTTCCGATAATTTCCATCACAAATCCTCACAAATTGAATTGTGTGGCGAAGTATGTGCTCGGAGGCAGAGAGGGAAATTTATAATCTTCAACATGTTACTCCCATCCTACGTAAACTACATAAAATGTACGCAGTAGTACACAGTGCAGTAATAAACCTAAGCCATTACTATATATGTACATACATATTAAACCTCTTAGGGAAACATATATCTTTTATGCTCTAGTTTTATTTTGTCACAATATTCCATGTTCTAAACTACATATAACATTTGATGGTTGTAGAGAGGCATGTAAATTAGGATCTACAAGTTTACGTTCATATAACAGAGTAAAAAATTCATTTATTTTGTATCCACGTAGGATTTACATGCTGGGGAATACAGAGATAGAGAGAGAAATTTATACAATGCAATGGGGAAAAACCTTGTAAAAAGCTGCTAATTGGAAGAATTGCTATGTTCCATTGTTAATTTTTTTTCAATCTCATGTGGTTTGTAAAGAATTGTAAGGAATTAGCTATACTTATTGTGTGTAGCTATTATTTTTTTATGACTCCCAATACGTAAGGAGGGAATATCTGAGGCTCACTGAGGGGTAATTAGCAAGTATTTAATTTAATTTTTACCCATAAAGCTCCTTACTTAATGGTCCCCTAAATCTTTAAGTATAAGCCTCGCTCACGGTCATCACATCTGTGAAATGAGGTGTGTAGTTAAAATTAATCTTGCATGTGGACAAGTTTGCAATATCATTTATTCTACCATTTAGTATGTAAGTCTGAGCATTGTGATGACTTTCATAAATGTACCTATAAATATATGTACATACGTACATGTAGGTTTATAGGATCTGTGAGGAAAAGCTTCGTTGTAAAATCCGGCTTAGTATAAATAAAACTTTGTGAATATAAATAAAATATTTTGTATGAAAATTTTGTAAGAGGCTTGGTAATTCCTTCCCACTGCTATTGTATGTGTAATAGTATATATTACACGTAATAAACCCAATTGCATCCATAATGATGAAATACAGCAACAGTTTGTAATTTTTATTCACGAGCATTTTCTAAATAAAATTCCGAAGTCTCTTGTGAATGATTTAAGAGTGGCGATAGTTCGTGGAAGTTATCGAATAGCTTTTCATCACTTATATGGTTGAATATGTAAAATCACAAAATGTAAAACAAAAAAAAATTAAGGGTATACTGTGTCTATTGGCAAATACTTTAAAAGTATCAGTGAAATAAATTGTTTCATTCTCTCTCTACCAACATCATTGTTTTTGATTTAGTATTTGCGTGACAATTGACATTTTTATTTTTAATATTTACTCTCTTAACTTGCTGCAGTAATTGCAGAGACAGAAGAAACTAAAACTGTAACACTAATAAATTCAATTTCAAACCAAGTGAGAATGTGCAATTCTCGTTGGGAGGTAAATTGAATGAATTCTGAAGAAAGCCCAATGAAGTACCTCATGTTCAAAGAAAATGTTCCACACATTGCAATCGCATTTTAGTACTTATAGTTTGATAAATAATTAAATTTAATTTTTTCCGTTAAAAGAAACGAATCAAGACAATTTCCTGCAAGATTAATTTCCAGGGCATCCACCTACACACTAATCTTCTTTTCCTAAAATTCATGGCTTGTAAGAAATTCATACACAAAATACTGCGGGAGTCCTTTCCCCAAAATAATACAATATGAGTATCATTATGAAAAGGATCCAATCTATGTGTAGATTTGGGAAAAATTTGCCAAGGTTTATTTATCAATCTGTGTTACCTTTTGCAATAGAAAAATTAAAAATTGTAGATGGAAACTCGTATAAACAAAATACAAAACTTTACGTGATTTGAGTGTGTTGAAGCAGCTTCGCCTCATCCCATTTCCAACTCGATAATAATTTTTCTGTTGGGGATGAATCAAAAGCTAGAAAAAGTACGGCTGCATATATCGCCCAGCAAATACTCCACACTGGTGGAATAAGACTATGTAAGAGATTGTTACCACGTTCCTGACTCCATAAATAGCGTGGTTACCTCGATAAACTAACGAGATTAGACATGAGTCTCACAAGTCCAAACATTCATATATGAGTTGTGCATGCACACTACCCTCTCATCCTATGATTGTTGTTACATGGGTCGATAAACAGGGAAGTACAGCAGGGGAAGGGGGAACAAATATAGAATCCAAATATACGAAATCATTTCCACAGTGTAGTGTATACAGAGGAAGGAGGAATGGTGAGGAAAAATAAGCTAACACATAAGAAGGAGGCGGAGAGCAACAATTTGTGATTTTCTGAGTAAACAATCCGAATGCAACGTAAATTGACGATTTTTCTAAGTAAGTGGAAGGGAAAGTGGAGGAGGAAAAAAATATAATTTGGGATTTGGGGAATAGTGAATGGTGACTGGAAAAGCTTATTCCAGACATTTCTTACATAGACATAAATAAGAATATGTATTGCTATTTTTTTTAACTACGATACACACACAAAAACTCAAAGAGTCTAGAAATTGATGCAAATAAAAGGTAAAAGTTAGAGTGAAAGGAAAGAGAAAGTTAGAAAATATCATTACCCTCCGTACTTTCTCCATGTTTATACTTAGGGAAACAAGGAAAATTCTATGTGGGAATAAACACGGAATGCTTCATTTTCTCAATTTTTCTTTCTCTTATTCTTCCCTTTCCCGCGTAACTTTTTTCATCTACTCTCCTGTCTCTTCATATGTTTTAACATTTGCAAAAAGAGCAAGTTTTTCCAAGGAAGATGTCATATTTTTTTCTGTGCAAAAAATACTTGTCCAGATACAAATGATTTTTCTCCAAGTTTATCATGCTCCGCACGTTGTTCCGATTCCGGCCACAAAGATTCTTTCTACTTAGACGACAGGTCTACCGCCCTGGGAATGTCAGCCTCCCTCAATTCCCTTCTTCCATTCAAATGACAACACAACAATGAAGAAGAGAAATTCTTTAGGGATATTTGTACAATATACATATATTATATACATATATACACGTTATTGGACATACATATTTGCAATTTTGGCCATAAAACCTCATCTTTTTCAAAGAAATTTTACTTTAACAACAGTACAGTAGCTCTCAACAATATATTTCCCCAAATACATAGACCAATACAATACCGATCCGCATGGGAACTTTCCCCGGTGAAAGTAATGCGTTGATGAAGTGCTCGTAAACGAGAATTGAGGAAAGAGAATTACCATAATTTTAGGGCTCAAATTTAGGATTAACATCCTTTTGCAGGTGTGTGAGTATGTGGAAGAAGGGTAGTGAAAAAATACGAGCTGTTAATGGAGATTGAGTGTATGAACCGAAGCGGGAGAGACAATTGAAGGGAATTCCCATCCCAAATAACATCTTATCAAAGGGTTGATTCCCTTTGTAGAAATTCTGGTGAAAGTATCTGTGCATACATACACAACATAGGAAACATACTTTCGAATTTGATAGGAAGAGAAAACTATTAAGACAGTTACATGCCACGTTCAAAGGGTGGAGAGAAAGTGAGTTGGCTCAAGTGAAATCGAAATAAAACTAACTAAAATAAGATTGCTTTTGTATACGCGTGTGAGTTAAAGAGAAAGAGAAAGCGAGAGAGAGAGAGAGAGAGAAAACAAGTGCTATGAGTTCAAGTATATGAGCATAAAGTTGACGGTATTTGTTATTGTGGCCGGAAAGCGCAGATGGTGGACGACCCATGATGTTGTAATTGAGAGAATAAATGGTCGCTTCATGCATCATCAGAAATGTATAGGGCGAGTTTTATTAGCCGTGTATTGCGTGCTCAACATCGAGATTAGTTTTCACACTTCTATGAGTTCAGTCATAGTAGCAAGCGTACTCTCCTTACTTATTTCTCTCTTACTTTCTCTTTCTCTCTCTCTCTCACTCTTTCTTGGTTACAACAGTAGCTGTAACTTACACTAGGCTAGACACGTCTTGAGTCTCAAACGAAATCGCTCAGAAACTCTTTAACTAGCAAACCTTCATTTATTTTCTTTCTCCGCTTTCTCATCGTCCTCTTCTTCTTTTCCCCTTTATTTTCTCCAAATCTTGCAATCTGCAATTTTCTCCACGTTGTTTTCACCCGACCATTGAGAGATAGAAAGAGATAATACTATAGTTTCCCAACCTTTATACTTAGATACTTAACACATTGTTACATATTGAAGGAATATTCAATGTATAGACGTAGCTTTGGCTCCAGTTTATCACTGATGAAATCTCATGGGAGTAAATGTAAGATTACATATTGCTCTATTAGCCCCAACTATATTATTACGAGTGAAGGGGTGAGCTGTTATGGTATAATAGTAGTAACCAAAAGCCTAAGCCTTGTTACACAATAAAATGATAACAAGTCCTAACAACGTTGTCATCACACGATTTCCTCTCTTTTTCCATTTCCTATCTCAACTGACCTGAAAGAAATTCCAGCTCTCCCTTTCCAGATAAATTCACGGAATAATTACAAAATCCTCGTATCGAAACGCTCTTTAGTTTTTTCCTCTCTCTCTCCCTCTCCTCCACCTCTTTCTCCTCCTCCTGTGAAGCAATTATTTCAAATAAATTGTATTTTTGAGGCTTAAAAGGCATGTCCATAGACAATAAAGCTTTGGACCATTTTAGGCCGAGAATAAAATTTTAATTTAAATGAGGATGCAACCCATGGAATAAAGAGAAAGTTGATAAAATGTGGATTAAGGTTACTCTGTAATGTGAACCTGTTGATGTCAAAGAGATTGGTTCGATTGTGAGAAACATTTTCTATTGGGATTGATACACACTCCCAGCGGGTTGATTTCTCTCAATATCCAGAAGCGGGTTTTGTCAAACAGTGACAACAATAATAATTTCCAGGGGGTTAGGAAATGCATGAGGATTTGAGTAAAAAAAACAGTTGTTATTGAAGAGTAATAAGGATGGGATGAGAGAGGGCCGGTGGGGGGAAGATAATGAGAATGTAATGAACCAGTTGGACTTGTAACCTTGCAAGGAATGATAACAAGGACCTATAGATTATTGCAAAGAATGGACTTGCTTTACTTTGAGAATGGTCCCACATTTTTGGGCTAATGTCCCAAAAACATCCCGTAAAAAGAGTTAGAGTAGTCAAAGAGCGGAAAGCATTTGAAGAAGCTGTGACAATACTCACACAAGGCATTGTGGATTCTTCCGTGTAACTTTCTCCCGATAAATTGTTCCCCCAGTCTAGCTTTCCCTCTGCCAACACAAATAGAATGCAATAATGAAAGGAACACAATGGGTGGGAATTAAATTGAAGTGCGTTCTCTCTATACAGTATAAGTTATATAGCTATATAGGCCCTGTCCATAGACCAATATATGAGACTCAACCATTGCCTATGTAGAAATACTACACACTAGAGAATGCAGGATCATCTAAATTCATACATATAAAGACCTGTTTAACTACCTCAAGCTATACATAAGCTAAGCCTTTGGTGAAGATAAGTGATTGGAAAGCAGTAGTCCAAGTAATATTTGCAACTAGATTTCCTCCCATTTCTATGGTATATATACATATAGACTTGTAATAAAGGTATGCCAGATCAGAATAAATGCCTCAGCTACTACGAGTTCCCTTTACGATGTAACATTTTTTCTATTCTCCTCCTACCTAAAACATAGTTCCTTCTATTCATTCCCATTGGCACAATAATAATAATGATACGTTTCTAATATCCCCGGCTATGCAAACTTTCCCAGAGAGCAAAAGGAAATGCGAAATTATATTGAAAGTCACAAGTAACAAGAATTCTCATTTTCAGCAAATGTTGTAGTATCCTCTGACAACTTTAGCCAAAAGCCTCTTTCCTCTATAGGATACTTTCTCCAATTGTCCTTTACTTTCTCCAAATATCCCTTACACTTAAACTTCCCCGACATTTCCCCCATTTCCAACTCCCTTTCAACCCTACAATTTAATGATAATAGCTTTACAATAACCTGGCATAGTTTCACACTCAGGGGACTTTATGCCTCGTATGTATTGTCATTATACTTTAGGAGCTTTGGCTTCATAATAATTGTACAAGAAGGAAATAATTTAGAGATTTAATAAAATTCCTGGAACCTTTTCATTATTGACCTTTGATTACTAACTCAAAGTAAACATTTTGCTTCAATTAATTGTATTGTTTCACTTACAATTAAAAATAATTCATTTATTAAAGTGATGTTCCTCCTTTTGTCGTAAGTTCCACTCCACATGGCAATATGTACACATGAGGTTGAAGGAGTAAGTTGCTGCATAATTATGAGGAAAAGTTAGAAAGCATTTGGAACAGTTGTAACTTTCTCCCTGAGTTCCTCCAAGTCTCTCTCTCTCTCTGTCTCTCTTGTTCCCCTTCTGTCTTCTATAAATGCAGAGACTAACAAACAAAACTAATTTCAAGTTATGAACAAGAGTTAAATGCGATGTTGCGTGGGTTTCGTAGTGCGTAAAGTAATTATTGCATAAGTTCCGCCGACTCACGGTATACTCCCGCAATTTATTGGATTATCTCTCAAACCAGCACACACACTTATTGTGAAACAATACGTGAAAAGTTGCATTTACTGGGAAGCTACTACTACGACTCAAGACATGCAATTTGTTCTCATGCAATCTTCCATGACGTAGGCAAGATTCTTGACAAATTTATATATAAAAATGTATGTACATACGTATTTATGTGTTTGTGCATATGTATGTATATATATGTACGTAGATACGTGTAAAAGGTTGTGTCAGCAACCCAAGCAATTAGTGGAAGACAATGGTGAGGAATGGTATATTTTGAGCATGTCTCCCTCCCTATATTAATGAGCATGGGTAATATTTTCAAGGTGAGAGAACTCGAGAAGGACTCTGAGTTACTATTTTGATCCTTTATAATTTTGTTATAGAACTGTAAATAAGGGAGGCGGGATGTAACATTGGGTGTCATTTTAGTTATGGGAGCAAGATGGAGAGATTTTTTAACTTAAGCTTTAACTCTGCCCTTCCATTTACTATTTGAGGGAAAGAGGTTCGGAGTAGATATGAACCTGTCACTTGGAATTATTCGAGTTTATTAAATTTCCAAATCCTGGAGTCAGTATAAATATAATGTGACTGGCGGAGAGATTGGGCTGTGCGTGTGAATATAAATACTTTGGAATATAGTATTCAGCATGTTGAAAGATCCATAAGGATATTTTGAGATGGAGGCTGTCAAAGGAATTCCAACATGTTGTTTACATTTTAGGAATTCTTTACTACCTTCCCTTATGATACCATATGAGGTTATAATATGTGAGACCACTAGGACGGATGTGTGTATAAGGAATGAAAGATAATATATTCGTAGATGGGTTAGATTTCATGTACGAGCTTACTATATATACATACCGAGCGACTAAGGGAGACTGAGGAGGACTAGCCCATTGAGTCATATCCAGCGAATGTTAGCTTAGAAGAGGAAAAATGATTCCTTCTCCATCATCATGGCCAAGGATGGCAGATATAAAATCCCTGCTCGTTTTTCTTCTCCTGTGAAAAATGCAATCACTTTATTTTATTTCTCTTCCGTCTCTCTTGAAATGAATTATTGGAAGCTGCCCTCATGGATTCAGCTGAAAATCTCCTACTCAAATATAAAATGAAAACTAAATTCCGTGTATCTAAGTAAGTGGAACACATTTGTCAACTCCAATACTCATCCACCCGTTTTCTCTATGTTACTCCCATCAAAAGTAATGCCGCTCTTTCCGGAAAGAGAAGTAGTAGAAGGGAGAGAAAGCGAGCGAGAGAGAGAGAGAGAAAGTACCTGGAGGAGGAAAACTTTTTAAAAATTATGTACAAAGGTTACTACAGCCAAAGCAAAAAAAGTAACATTCATACAAGGTAGGGAGGAAGTAGAAGGGGAAAGAAGCAGGTAAATGGTAAAGTAGCTATCTGACGAAAAGAAATATAATAACCTTCACTAACATGTTTCACTCCACAAATTTATTAATATCTGCCAGAGAATTACTAAATGGGAAAAATTACCAAACTTTTTCCCCCCAACTCTCAGCACACATCTCAGATTGCTACATTGTATATCAAGCGAAAAGCTCTATAATAATATTTCTCTCCAAAATGTACATCTACATATATAGGAACTGTTCAAGGAGGATTTAATAACAAAACATACGTATCATTTTTTCCTCGTCCTTCACACTTGAGTTCATATTTTTATACCCCTCAAAAAAAATTCCTCTCTCCTTACAACTCTTACAAGAAACTTTAAACGACGAACTTCATTTTTTTCTCATACAATGAGAATTTTTACAGTAGTCTCCCATTAGTCTCATCAGCTCCGTTCATTTAAGAAAGAAAATTTAAGAAGCCAAAGTATAAGCTAAGATTTAGCACATGTACTTTCACTCTTGCTTTCTCCAGTACCAGTTATTATGCTTTCACCAAATAAAATGATCTTTCCTTCTTAGGATTCCAAAAAATGAACGAATCAAAATTGGTAAGAGTTTAAAAAATAAACTTTTCAATAACTACTTGATTACCATGGATTCATAATATAGTCGTTATGGAATATGTATTTGAAAAGCTGTTGAAAAACTTGGAAACAAAAAGGGACCATAGGATGGGAATATAATCAGGTCGAATATGAAAATAGTGAGGAGTAGGTTAAAAAGTCCTCCAATTTGCAAGAAGTACCACTAATCCTTGGTAATGCATACGAATGAGGAAAAAATCGTGAGGGAAGAGAAAGTTTTAACTCCATGGCTACATTTGATGGTTGTTGGAATTGAGCATGCATCAAAGGAAGGTAGAAGTTAGGATGGAGGAAGAGCCGGAGCCATAGTGAAGTTATGCATGAATGTTTTTTCCCTTGATGTATGGGTGGAAGTTCATGAAAGTATCATTGTTGGCTGTAGAGTATACATTTATGTATACTATATTCACCATATAAATCTATAATCGTTTATAAAAGTGCGTAAAATTGACTGGCCTTTCACGATCCTTTAGTCTTCATTCAAAGGAGAGACGACTCTCCCTTGAATACAAAATTCCCTCTCCTCTTACCACCATAATGTTATCAAGTTCAATCTAAAGTATAAAAAAAGGTTTCCATGATAATAAAGCAAATATCTTCTCTTCCCTTGCCCATATCTTCATGTGCATGAGGTAAAGTGTACGGTAGCACTAAAATCTAAAGCGTTTTCCAATTCCATTTTAGCTTACCCCCTTTTACATAGTGGATGCTCTGTATTTAGAGGAGAGCTCAATAGAAAATGTAATATCAAGGTATATAGAGTACTGGTACTCCGACTTCGTATCTTTAGCACTGAGAGAGTTTACTATTACGCGGGCCCAAATCTAACAGATGGCAGTAATACAAAGGACACCGCTCCGCTGTTTGTTTACTATTGAAGTGAATGGCAATTCACACTTTAGTTTGACTTAATTTCAAATTATTTAAGTATTTAAGTTAAATTAAATTAATTGTGAGTGTAAATATTAAGTGTCAACATGTTTTCTTTCCAATCAAGTGAAAGATTCCATTGAGATCGATTTGGTTGCTTTACAGGAGAGGAAACAAGACGGGGTGGAAGTACAAAGTGACAAGATTTTTACTTATGCATTGATAGTTGTAATTAATAAAAAATTAAATATTAGCAATATTCAAAAAGTTACACAATTGAAAGTTACAATAATAGAAACAGTGATGTGTACTCCCCAAATGTGAAATTAATTGATATACGTGCCGTTCAGTAAATAGTTAGATATTTAAATATCAGTATGAAGTGAGCTTGGTGCTTTAATTTGTATTTCAATTAATCTTTTACTGTTGTGCAGGTGTTGAATAGCAGTTTAATTTTAGTGTAGTTATCAAGTGACAATATTTTTTCTGTCTAATTAAAGGAATTTTGATTCCATTTACATCGATTTAGTCAGTTTACAGGATGAAGCTATAAAATAAGACGGGGTGGGAGTGAAAAGTGACAATTTATGAGTTACAGTGATAGTTATAGAATGAAAATTAAATATTATTAAGTAAAAGTTATAATTAATTCCAATTAAATTCCAACTAATTAATATCAATAATTGTCTTTGCTTCTTAATTCAGTTAGTGTTAAGACAGTTACAAGTGAGCGAAATACAGTAGGTATTTCTCCAGCTTATATTTAACGTAAACTTCTCCAAACCTGAAATGTTAATTGTTCTGTAGGGGCTGGAGATTTTACATTATAAAAATGAGGCAATAATTTCAAAATCATTGAATCAAGTTACTAATCAACACCTGCCTGTAAAAAATTAATTGAAATACAAATTAAAGCACCAAACTCACATATTCACATTCATATTGATATTTAAATAACTAAATTATTTACTGAACCGGACGCATCAAATAATTTCACATTTGGGGTGTAAACATCACTGTTTCTATTATTGTAACTTTCACTTGTGTAACTTTTCGCATATTACTAATATTTAATTTTTATTACAAATTACAACTATCAATGTATACAAATCTTGTCACTTTTCACTTCAACCCCGTCGTGTTTCATCTCCTGTAAAGTGACCAAATCGATCTCAATTGAATTAAATTTCACTTGAATGGACATAAAACATGTTAACACTTAATATTTACACTCACAGTCAACTTAATTTTCTTTAAATACTTATATAATTTAAAATTAAGTTAAACTAAAGTGTGAAGTGCCATTCACTTCAATAGTAAACAAACAGCAGAGCGGTGTATTCGACCCCAGCGCCACGGGGCAACAGCGTGAGAATTGCACAAGCGAAGAAGGAGTACCAGTACTCTATATACCTTGGTAATATCCATACGGATAAGATGATGATAGCAAAGAAAATGGTGCTTCCGGGCTAAACTTGCAATTTGAACGGTCTACGTATAGAAAGATTCCAGATATATATCCATAGTGAGTATGTGCAGTGTGAGTGCATATACTAAAGATTCTTAAGGGAAGGAGCAGAGTGTAAATTAGACATACTTTATTAGCTACTTTGGTGTATGTGTATTTGTAAGATGAGTTGGATAGGAATCAGAGACACTCCCAGTACTCACTCTTCACTGGAATAGCAGGGAAGATGAATCTTGTGAAAATTCATGGAAGACTTTCCCTTTTGGAATTGAAAATCTTTGAGAGGGAAAAAAACTGCACCCAAAGCAAAGTAAAAAAAGGGGGAATGTCAAGTGTAAAATGCTGTAAACTACACTTTTCTTAGCTCACACAATATATATATTTATATACATACATACCTTGGTATACCATATGTATACACATGCATACATGTACATATGTACGCTTATGTATATAAAAATTTATAGCAACTTTTACACTCGTGAGCATATATCTCTCTTTTTTGTAAATACTCAGCGCTAGGAAAGAATGGGAAGTTTTTGAAATGCTATGTATGTATATCACAAGTATAATACGGTTTCTTATATAGTGGGTTTCTATAGATACAGATTTATACTTGTATAGAATCCTAAGAGATGAACTCACAGTGCTTTTTGCTCTGTGATAGAAAAATAGAAATGGTGATAAATGCATATGAAGAGAGCGCAAATGGGTACAGATGAAACGATCGAAAGGAGTGATACATGTTCAATGGATAATGGAGCGTAGGATCATTGGAACATCTAGAAAGACGATCAGAGAATAAAAGGCGTGAAATAAGAACGAGCTTCTTTCTTCCCAGGAGCCAACGATACTAGATCTTTGACTCATCGTTCCTCTGTGATTCGAATAGCTGATAGCTACAACTGTTACTACCAACTCTGTGTATTCTTATACAGTAGATATGTATATAGATATATACATGTATATTTAAACCTGGAGACATCCCTATATGGGAGAAGCTCTAGTCCCATATGACGTACATATAAAAATAGTGGATACCACAGATGTAACAAAGACTACCATTGCTTCTCCACTACCCTCTTTTAAATCTCAACTATTACTATATATCCTCAAGATATTATTTATCATGGTCTCCTTCCAACGTATCTACAGATATATACATATACCAAAGGATTACTACGATATAGTTAAGAAAATAGTACTACATAGATAGTAATAGAGAAATCCTGGATACAAGAAAAACTCATAACCTCAAGTTATAGATGGGAATAGTCGAAAGAAGGAAGTAAAAAAAAATATTATCGTCTTTGTACTCCAACATCTTTTGTTATATTGAATCATATAGAACTTCTCAAGTAGAACTTGCACATGATGAATTCTTCATAACAATGTAACCATTGTGTATTATTATGTATAGTATAGTCGTTTGGAAAAAATATAATATAATTAATGGAACTTTCAAACATAACTGCATAGTTTGGAGGAAAAAATTGTTTTCGCAATTCTATGCAATAAGTTAACAACTATCAAGAGATTAGTTTAAATTCCCGAGCATTGTAGTCTAATTTGTAGAGAAGGTTTCTTGGTTTTAAAAATCGCTCTTTTGAATATAGTCATAGTAGTAAATTTGATGGTAGGATTTAGCTTATGACACTCCAAGGATAGTTGGATTTTGAGCGACGTAAGTTCTAATGCTGAGGGGACTATAACCTTTGTATTCCAACTGATGAAGAATGGTTGGGTCAATTTGGAAGACAGACTTGGAACCAGCGCTAATCTACTGGCAGCAGTGGTATAGAGTAACATTTTCAGGAGAAAGAGAGTCAGAGACAGAGAGAGAGAGACAGAAGAAGATGGGAGCAAACGCATGAGAAATGACTGGAGAAAGCCATCAGTGAAGTCAACATTGCGTGTATTAAGAGGAGGAGGAAGAGACGAGAAGAAAGGCAATTTTCCAATGGCTTCTGCTAAATTACCTAGATTACCAGTCAGTACAAGTGTCTACTCATTCTTGTTCACTTTTAGTGGCCTACATTACTTCCAGCCGATAGATAATATCCTTTGATAAAAGATAAACCTCAGTGAAGAAGTCAGTCAGTGTGAGTACGTCAGTGAATTTTCTTTCCTGACGTACCCATAACGTATCAGTAATATTATTTCTTCTGTCACAAAACTCAAGTTTGCTTGACGATTTGGGGGAGGGATTTTATAGGTACCAGCTCTTTTCCTTCGTATTAATAATATTATTCCCAAACTCAAACCATGGACTTTCTTTTTTTGCTCCAAGAAATGCCTATCTCATAAGGAGGAGTAAAATTCAATGATACCTCCTAAAATACATACACATTAAAAGCCAACGTCAGAAAAAACCAATCACTCCCTTCCCCTCCCTGAACTCAACTTTCACCACAACAGTCTCCACCATCCCACTTCCTTGGTACTTGTTAAATGTATAGTTGAAATCAGGATTTTAAATCTATACATCACTGGAATAAAAAAGCGCATCGTAATATATAGCTTATATGTTTTATAGCACATGTAGCATATATGGCTCTTGAGAAGGTGGGGAAAGACGTGCGTTTACGTATGAAAGAAGCACACGTAGCTCTATAGCTAAAATGCTTGGTTCTCCTCTCACTATAGATACACATAATAATTCATCTACATTACTGATATAGTAGGTAGACACTCACGTGGGTAAAGGACCGTAAAGTTGCTCAAGAGTACACACAGAGGAAAACTGCCTTAGTTCCACACATTAAAGTTAATAACTAAAAGAGCCGTCCTTACATATAAACCTACTTACATACATACTTGAGAGACCATTCGAGTGTGTATGACACATATTCGCTCATTTTAAAAAAACGCATTCTAGAGAGAATATTCTTAAGCTTAAGACTACCTACCTTGTACATAATTGGACGGTACATAAATGCACTTTGGAAATAAGTCTCCGAGCTTAAAATATTAGTACATAGGAGATGAATCACGTAATAAATAGCGACTGCCTTGCATACTTCTCCAGCTCTCCCTTTATACCTACATGTAGCGGCTGTTAGAGAATTGAACTTCCAAGACAATTCATCCTTCCAGATCTATGTTGACAATTCGGGGTGGTAGGTAATAGAAGGAGGAATGGACGTACGTGCGTATATATATAGCTAAATGTTCTAGGGGAAAAAATAGAAGGTAAAAGATGGAGAGAGGAGCATAAAAGAGTAAAGTAAAGTGCAATAAATGTGGAGGAGCCCTTTGAGCCATTTGGGATGTCAAAAGGTGTGACTTATGGTTGCCACGTAAGGAGAAGAACTAGTTGTCTGAAAGTTATGTGCTTGCATTCAGCCAATACTACAGGAAAGACATCTCTCCTTTTTATAATATATTATAAGTAGTGTGCTATAGTATAGAATATATTCCTCCTTTACAGTATTTGTACAATGAAGGAAGCCTACAGCAGAGGCAGAAACTCTATTATTACTGGCACTACTACTTCTACTAGAGCAGCCGGTACTCTTCAGACCGATGATTTCTCATGTAATCTTACAATAACTTTCAAGACTGCTAATACACTTTATAATGCTTAGTGTACTATGAAATGGAACGAGCTCTCCGGCACCCATCACTTCCCTAGTTACCTTTCCCTTTTAAACTCCGACCCATCTAATCCCTCAGCCTATTTTTTTCAAGGTAGTACTACGTAGTGGTAATTCCATGAAAATGTGTCAATATCAAAGAGTTTGAAACCATCACGTCCTACGGAATATACATAACCTCTAGGCAAGGAAGTTTCTCAAGTGGAAACTTACTTTGTTACAAGTACTACCCCCATGTCTAGTTTGTATTTACAAAGTGCTGGGTTATGGTCGCATATGAAACCTTTACCCGTATATTTATCACCTTACATTATCAATTGGCGGGTAAAGGATTCGTGGCAGAAGGGGAACAACCATTGTCTGAAAAAAAACATTTTCATCTTGTATGGGTCGAGGTGAAAGTAGGTCATGCCTTCAGTGCAATTCTTTTGAAGGAACGTGTGACTGGAAAGGGCGTCTTTAGAAATTTATAAATTACACACTACCTTTAATAGCACCTTCCACCGATAGACACCAATGATGCACAGACGGAGGATTGAGCATTGAAAAAAATACACACGTTAGTAGAGCTTGCGGAGGATGAAATGTACCACTTTCTCCATCCTTTTTTTCACAAGAAGTATAATAATGTATAGGGAGAAAGCAGGAAGGCAAACAAGAGGATTGGAAACTGGGAGAAATACTTTTTTCTTAACTCCTCCTATTTTTCAATATTTTTCCACACCATATTTCACAATATCACTCAACGAGGTAAGTGCAGATGATGCTTAGCCAATCTATAATAAATTTCCAGCTGGATGAGACCATAAAAGCAATGAATATTGAGCCTGAATGGTTTCCATTAAGTCATAATGTTATTCAACCCAGGCTCTCAACACTGTCATATATGTACACACATAAAACTGGCTTATTGTACACTCAAGAGGAGAGAAAGCATGAGTGAAATGGTTCCAGCTGCTCTTAACGATGTGGTGCGACTTTTTTACCATAGTCATAATTTTCCTCACCTATATTTCATCAAAATTTGAAGCTTTTCCCCAAAACTTGGAATATTTTGTGCAAGTTGGATTTCTTCCGTGGAAATCTTTTATAGTGATAAGTTAGTTCCAATTTCTCGTTACTTGTTCCAACTTTTAATTATGGATAGAACCTGTCATTCCTCCTCTCATGTCATATGGTGTGGGGGGGGGCGGTAGGATAGAAAGTGAGAGGACCAGAAACATATACTTGTGTAGACTATGAGATGAGTAGAAGAGAGGTGAGCCTTGGGAATTCATAAATCAAGGAATCATCAGTAGGAAAAATAGGGTTAGTAGAGTATATGTGTGTCAGTGTGCACCACATAAGAACACGATGCTTTTCCCAAGATACATCTCCCGAGAAAGTTACTTTTTCTTCTGATGGAGAAAATACTGCTGGAGGTTGGATATCTCTCATATGTATTCCTCTTGATATGTAGTTTGCTAGAGATCCAATGATGTATTGTGCTAGAGATGATAAAGAAATATTTTGTAAGGGAGCAAAAAGGCGATGATAGGAGACACACGATGCGATTTATGTGATAAGGATCATATTATTGTGGTATGGCTGTGAAAACTAAATCACATTTGTCACGAGAGCAGCCCATCGTTTTCTCTGTATCCTCCAGGATACTCTTGTTTGCGCCTCATGAGGTCTTCATAGCCATCGTGGGCGTTCTCCAATTCCCTCAGCATCCAACTCTTTCTCCAAAAAAATACACAAACTCTCTCTCTCTCTCTCTCTCTCGAAAAAGAAACTAAACAGGTTTATATTTACACTTTGAAGAAAGCTAAAACGTACTATGAGCTGGAGAAAGCTAAAAGGTAGCTACTATAATGTGAAAGTTTTTGTACTTTGGTGAAAGTTCTATATATTTGTAAGTAATAACCACCCAATATTTTTCCACATTGCGCTTTACATCATAAAAAGTATCAGCTTTTCAACCTAGAAACTCCTGGTAAGAGTATCCTGTGCAAACATAAGTTTCCCTTGTAAATCGGGAAGTCAAAGGGAAATCGAAAAGTAAGGTGGGTCCGTAGTGTTAGTCTTATGCTCTAAGCTCTGCAAGATACTATGGAGAAAGCTCTAGCTTCAAGCAACTTGTTTATTGCAGGTCAGTAGATAAAGACATATGTTTACATGTGTAGTAGCGGCTGTATCTATGGGTGAAAGCAAATGTAAAACATCCTTTGAACCACTGCTACGACTACTCGTACTTATCTACTGCTCTGCTTTCACTTGAGATTAAAATGCACTCACGCAAGGGAAGTTTGAGCATGGACTCCATTATGGAACGCATGTATATAGGGCCATATGTGGCATGAATAGGATGTGAAATTTATGTAGGACTATAAACATATAGATATGACAGAATTGGAAATATTAGAGAGGAAACTTTTCGCAAGATAAGATTCATATGAAAAATTCTGCGGTTACAGAGGCAAAACTACTGGTCGACTCACCCCGTAACCTCGCAATGGCTTCCCTCTTGGCACATATGCTAATGGTAGAGATATGATAATCTATATTTTTATCCCAAATATCCCAAAAAAATATTCTACCGATTTAGTACACAAGCCTATATATATATATATATATATACGAATCGACTCTCCCAGTAACTAAAAGAGAATCTCAAGTGATTACATGACTCTTACAGTATTAAATACATTTTTTTGCCGGTATTATATATAAACAACGAATTTGTATGCCTTCCACTCACTTCTTCCTCAAGTCAATGTGCTTTTTCACTATAATACTGTCAATACAGGGAGGCGTATTTTGGGAGAGAATCTTTCAAACTTTCAGTCAACTTGATATAAACACGTCACGTGTGATTTGAAAAAAATACTGAAATACGCACCAAGTACTACCCTCGCGATCTTGTCGAATTTGATAAAATTCTTTATGGTTTATTCATAAATCTGTCAACCCATGGAGCTTCCTATGTTCCTTTTTATCCTCGAAGGTCCTGTCCTACCCTGTCTCTCTACAATATGTTCCTTCACTCCACATTGCACTCTACATGTCTCTACATTTTCCTGCATAAAGAAAGAATAGCAAGAGAAAGTGAAGTTTTTTTTACATTGGGCGTGCTTGTAGTATGTTCTTAGAGGAAATACTTGGTAAAATAAGCCTGTACATGTTATAAATGCTTGGGATAAGGGAAGGCTACTTGTTAAAGGATAGAGTTGAGGTTGGTGCTAAAATACATGACTGTAGGACCATTAATTCCATGTGTACATGTATGTATATGTAGGTTACGTCTATCTGTCCATGCTTATATAGCATTAGCATTGGAGGATATGAGCACATGAAATTTCCTCTGAGATTGTTTGCGTCAAACTTGATCCTTTTTTCTGCAGTGGTATGGTCTAGAATACTTATTACATTTCCAAAAAGACCTTTCACCATCTGCAAACTACTTGACTTGATGGAAGAAGCACGACCCAAGGTTCACTCTAATGTCTATCGCTATGAAGCATAAAGTCTCGCTTTTACATCGAGACTCCATACTCTATAGTTACATATATCTATAGCTTAAATAAGAGCTATGGCTATGATAGCAGAGACACACTTATACTACAATAGATGTAATTACATTTATATACATACCTCATTGAAGGCGAAGTTAGTAGAAATGAAACCCCCATCTTCTTTTTGCCGGGGCTGATTTATCGAGGAGTCTTAAATCCTAAAGGGTGATCTGGGTGCATTTCAGTAGTATGGAAGAATATACACATATACATATGTTACAATGTTACTCTACATAGCTGTGACACTTACTCGGAGAATTAAGCGAAAAATTAAGAGAGAAAATATACCCCATGTGAAATAGTGTGGGAGGAAGGAATGAACCGCAATGAAAACATTAGGTCTGGAGCTTATTGTTAGACTCTTTTAAAATAAAGTTCTCTCCATTGCACTGCATATCCCATCCAATTTCCAAGGAGTGCATCAGGAATTCAAGGGCTGTTGTAAAGCACATTGACACAACAATTTATGATGAGAAAATGTGACGCTGGGGATAATTACACTTAAAGATTTTTTCTAATGACTCTAATATACAAAAATCCATTAGAAATTCTCTTATTTAAATGCATGCTAAAACCCATACGAAAAAATAATAGGTTTACAGAATTCCAACGATTTAAACTCCTTTGGTGTTGTGTTAGGCATTAGGATACACATAAAAGGAAAAGTTAAAGTAGAGCTGAAATCGCATGTGGAATACCAACGAAGTCCAAAAAGGAGATGGATAATGCTTGCCGTTCTGTTGGCTGTAGTAAAAAAAACTAGTAATAGAATGAATGAGGTGGAGAGTCGTGAGAGAGGGCTGAGAAAGAGAGAGAGAGAGAGAGAAAACGAGAAAAAGTGTATGTGTTTTTGTCGGATAGGAGAGATATGGAAAGGAAAAGAAGGTTCCTTCAAGTTCGTTTCTTTTCCTTAGAAGAATACTAAAGGAAAGACGTGAAATGTGTTGTATACACATTCAGTACTTTTGGTTTTTGTTTGAAAAAGAAAAATGGGAAGGTAAGGAGGAGGCTGTGAGAAAAAAAGAAGAGGAAAAAAAATAAGGCTTGGAAACGGAAGGAGATGACGAAGATACCGGGGGTTTTTATTTTCTATAGTCATCCGAGTATTCGGTTCTTCCTGTAATAACCAGAATAAACCATTCTTCTTGTACCTTTTCCTATTACGAATTACAGACACTTTTCGCACACAGAGGAACTCCTCTTGTACTAAGTAGGTCATAGGTCATGGCTAAGGTTTTGAACTGTATCTCTTGTTGTTAGTCCCATGGCAATTGAATTAAGTGAGTTTTCTATGTATACCTACAGATAGTATAAACGTGTATGTGTATAAATAAGAAGTGTGTGTTTTTTCCTTGCGTGGGAAAAAACATACACGTATGAAATGTCAGGCCATTTTTTTCAAGTATGCATAATATACATTCTTGAAAGCCGTTACATGTACAAAAGCTATTACCAGATACACTCACTTATTACCCTTCTACTACTACTACGGATACTTCCACTCTCAAATAATGTGTTTTTTTGTCTGTTCAAATGCTGTCCTGTCAGGTAACATTTAAATGCATATGTGAGCCCACAGATATACTTTCCACTTACGAGCGTAAGGTCCATAAACACGTAATGAAGGTAGGGACCTATGCACTACATAGTACGTGTCTGCAGAATCTAAGAAACTTACAGGAGAAAGCTTGGAGCACTAAATTATTGAATCTTTTATCTGACAGAAATGCCATCAAGATTATGGCATTTATAATTACCTTGCAATTGATTAGGGTACTTTAATGTAATCTAAGGATAAAAGAAACCTACAACTTTCCTATATTTAATTAATCTTCGTTGAAACTACAAAGATTCTGGAATTACCTTCCCTTCCGTACAAAGTAGCAAAGTATATTTTAGGGTGGGAGCATCGAGGAACCTGCAACTTTCGCCAAGCTTTTAATTTTTCTTGATTCTTTCTACCCCTCAAGTATAATTATATCAGGGCTTTTTCATTGAGAATGAGAGTGAGCGAGAGAGAGAGAGGATGAGATAAGAAGAAGGAAAAAGAACAAAAGCAATGGGATTTCCCTTCAATACATCATCACCTTAGAAAGGAGCTGATTCACGGTTAATCTTCTACCCAAGCAAATACTCGCTTCATACATTATTCAATCACGGCCTTCCCACTACCCACGGGTAATTTGTGTACGTGTGTATTTATATGTATCTCTACGTGTTTCTCTACATATGCTCAAACTCTCCAATAAGACTTTTCCTATCCAAAGACTTTTCCTTTCTTCCTCCTCACTCTATCATCTCCTTGGTGAATCAATACCGTCCTATAAGTATAAGTCCTATATGTATATGCCTGCGTGGATTTATACGCATGCACATACACACACGTTTGTACATATGTGTACTACATGGAAGGCCGAGCAAGAAATTTTCCTCTTTCTTTTAATTAATAATAGGCTCCCCCACTGCTCCACCATATTACCAGGCTATCTTACTGAATTATTTATTCAACTTATCTCCCTTTTTTCTTCGTCTTGAACTTTCTGTCCCAGGAATTTTAATTGTCATTTTGTAGAAAGATTGAGTCATTTCCATGCAGGGCATTGCAGGGCCAATCAACTACCGCTCATTTGCAAGTTAGAAAATTAGATTTCTTCAAAATAATACGAAACCACTTGCTTGTTCAGATTGAATCTTCTACTGAACATTTTTCGCTGACTTAATCACTGGAGAGGAAATGCTGAGATATTTGGGGGAAGTATGAAATAGAATGAGCAAGTATATAATATTTGGGGTAATAAATTCAACGGGGTAAAGGTACCATTAATTTTCTAGAGAGATTGTCTGTGAAATAGTAATAGTAGTAAGGGATGAAAAATGTTGGCTTTTGTTTACTCCCTCGACAAGTGATGATTTAGGAGTGGAAACTTCATGTATGGAGTCCAGTACAAGTAAATGCATAAATATGTTAATGCATATTAAGGGATAAAAATGACTACCCCGGTTTTTTCATTGGCATACTCAGCCATCTGCTTGTTGCTTTCTATGGACTACTATACAAGCCATCATCTGTACTATGAATAGAGTATAGTTTAATAAATTGTTCCTGTCAATATAACAATGTTGTTGAGTTTCGTTCTGGGGTGTTAAGATTTTTGTTAAACAACTACAGCTTGAATAGAAAAGCATAAGAATTTGATAGATATCTAATACGTATTTATATATGGATCGTACACTTTGATGGCTTATCTTGATGTATAAATTTGTAGTCTTTCCAATGAATAAAAGAGTAATTCTATACGCTCCACCGTTTATATACATTTAACATACATATTGCTTGTAAAGAGAAAGAAATAAACTGGAGTTGAAGTTGTGTTAGTGTGTGTGTATTTTTTATGCTTTTTAGATTATAAAGCTGCAAGGAGACCATTGTTAGTCAAGATGACGTGCTATATGGATGGGCAGGGCAGAGTCCAATGAGAAAGGCTGGGGTTTTGGACAGTGCAATGTAAAAAATGAAAAATCGAAACAATCTGAAAGCGGAGACGGATCGGAACGGAAGGAAGAATGAAAATGGAGCAATCAATCCTTGGTTCAACTAACAACTCGTATAGTTTTTTGTCTGGTCGTGTGTAATTCTTGAACTCACTTGTAGGAGGGAGCGGAGACGGGTGGCAGTGTATATGAAAGCATGTGGGCAGGATTTTCCCATATCCGCTTTCCCTCCAAATCTTTTTTCTCCGCGAGTGTGTGTACGTACAGCATTTTTTTCACCAAGTTAGTAGTTGTAGAAATTGTTGGCCTTACTATCTCTCTCGTCTGAATTGAGTTAAATCGGAGAAGTCTCCAACATCAGGGTGATGGAGTGAATGAAAGAGACAAGCCATGAACATGTACCATGAATAATGGAGATACTGATAAATACCTACACTGCAATAGATGAGACCAATAGCAAGTCAGGTATTTTCTATGCTAAGTCCAAGTATAAGTTACTTACGGCGAAAAGAATGAATAAAGACAATGTTATTTATATTAAAATTGTGAAAGGTTGAGAAATTGGATTAAGATTGTGTACTAAAAAAGACTAATAATTCACAAAAGATTTAATTTCGTTCCAGCGCTGCGCGGATAATTTTAATTCAAACGTGTATGTCTCTAATTTGTCATATTATGAGTCGTACAGTCTATGCAGCAACCCGTCAGACACACGATGGATGAGCTAATATGGTAATTATTGTAATGCGCGTAAAAAAAAGAAATGCTTTTAGTAAGCCCCAAACAACTTATTACCTGACCTAGAGAACAGAAATTAGCTGTGAATTGGAGAAATCCTGGGGGTCCAATCAACTACGTCTTCGGATAAAATATATTGAAAGCTTTGGGTAGAAAATTAATAGGATTGAGTCGAATAAGTTGTGATTCCGCTTTCATAGTTTTTACTTCTAACTTTTTTTGCCGTATATTTGAGCATGTAATTTCTTACGTGCTCAGATATATATATGGAGTGTTGGAAGAACTGGAAGGTGTACGCTAGGGAATTGCATACAAGACTAAATCCCTGGAACTGGTGAGCCGTTCCCGAAAGAATTCTGCGGCCGATTATAATGGAGAATAATTATCAATTGTCAGGAAAGGATGAAAGTCTTTTTCACACTTTCCCAGTATTTGTAGTTGCTCAACCAAATGTGGATTAAACAACTTTTCTTATGAGTTCAACCACTGCACAGCTTTGATGCTCACTGGGAAAAGTAAACTCCAACATTTTCTGCACACTTCTAAGTGAGTTTGAACACAGTCTATGCTCACTCAGTCAGCTTGCTTTGCAAATATATAAATGTATGTATATTGTGTGTGGATTTGCTTGAAGAATTTCTCTGGACTAGTGATATGAAGTTGTGCTTTGTGAAGTAATGTATCGTTCTGAGCCAACTAACTTTCTTTTCATTACTTAAGCCAAAGTGTTTCTGATTTGCTGGAAACTTTATTGGAGTTAGAAGGAATTCAAAAGAAAATTTCAAAAGACTCGATGAGCTAGAAACTAGAAGTAGAATTTGATTGATCTTTTCCAGTCGCGTATAACACAAACCGTTTTGCAAAAATTCGTTTACCCAATTCAAGGCTACACAGAAGTTCCCTAATTTATCTATCTAAAAGAGCTAATGTATTAGCACTGATTTATGCAATTAGGTTGCATTCGTTTACATAATTAAATGTCAGTGTGCAATGCACACTGTGCAGGCAGCACTTTCTCCAGTAGTTGTGTAGTCATGCATAAATGTTGTATAGGCTTCAGGCGCGTAAGTGTTGCTAATATTATTCACTGAATTTAACTTGATAGTGTCACATTTCGCTCGTATACAAAAACATTACGGCGTTGTTGTTAAATACGTACGTATCATAATTATGTAAATACTAGCCAATTTTCTCGAAAAACTGGTAAGAAAGAACAGCAACAACATTGGAAATTCTCTTTCCAGCAGTTTTATGATATGACATTTGCAGAGCAACCACAGCCTCATTATCATCCTAAGTTAAAAATGTAAGTGCGGTGGAAATAGGCTAATGCAGGGCAGAGTTGGTTTGTTTGAAACGCATATCAATGTGCAATGGTCTGCGAAATAGGGAGGAAACTTTCTCAATTTCTCAAAGGTTTATCATTTGACACCTACATACTTAAGTGCTCCAGCTTTATACTAATAGTGAGGCCACCCCATTCGTTAGAGTAATTTTCAAGTGGGGATTAGTCATTTTAATATTCCATTTTAGTGTGAGTCAGTGCAATAAGTATTTCATTCAGCCTCAACCAAAAAGCTCCTAGCCAAGGCTGTTTACCGTATATTTCATGGCCTTGCTCTGAAATTACGCGACCATTTTTATAATTATTTGAACTTTGACGACTAAATTTTGGATTATAATCGGCCGTTCAAATATTTTGAATAATTTAAGCAAATATTTTGAATGATGAAAGCAAGTATTTTGCTGTTGTTATTGCGGATGTAAATTAAAATTTTCCCATTTTTTAATTATGTATTCGTTATTGGGATATTAACCCAGATTAAATTCTTATTTGATTAATTTGACACAATTTAAATCACAATTTCCATACGATTTGGAACTAGAGCTCATGAAGCATGTGTGAGTCATAAAATGTGTCATGCGGAGGATACATCTTTTTATCATTATAACCTGATGCTTACAATGTTCTTTGTTTCTTAAACCGTTTCGTTTTCATAAGGAATCAATCAAGTATGATTATCATCCTCTGAATAACTATTTTCTACTAAAAGCCGTTCTATGACCACTAATCCATGTACACTTATTATACAAAGTGACATCAACCATTCAATCACTCTGAACATTAAAAGCATCAAGGACTCAAAAGGACAGGCATTAGAGTTTGAATCGGAACAAAAGTTGGGTTGGGATGGTTTTTTTAATCCAAAAAAACAATACCTGGAAAGAAGAAACATTATGGGAGTTGAAATTAACTTTTAAAAATTTTCACTACCAAGTCCGATTCAGTGATTTGGTCTGTTTTTGTAACTAGACTGGATTTACTTTTTGATTGATTTTACGCCTTACTCCGGTTAAAAAGTCTTTTACCACACAAATAAATAGTAATGTTGTCAAAAATTATTGCAGTTTTAAATAATATATGCAAGTGACGTAAAGCTGGTTTCGCCAGGCACTAAACCACGGGGGGATAAAGGGAGTAAAGTGTCCCAGAGGAGTACAAAAATGTAGTCTGTAGTCTGTACCGCCCAGAAATTTGAAAAAATGATGAAAAATGTAGTTTTTTACACCATTTTCCAACAAAATCTACCAAAATTTGGAATTACATCTTGAAATTTTACATATTTTCTCAAAATTTCCGCGAATTTACCCAAAATTTGTTTAAATTGCCCGTATTTATCGAAATTCTTTCCCGAAAGAGTAGCGTTTCCGCACATAACACATGATGCGTTTAAAATTCAATTTCCGGAGGGTACATGTCATGGCTTTGTAGCACCCGCTCGTGACTTCGTGGTTTAGTGCCTGGGTTTCGCATTGCCCGAATTAGTCGCAGTCGCTTAGCGACTTCATCTCGAAATCCCTGTCGCATTTATCATTCACTATCGAAACTGGCTAAAAACGGAGAGCTAATGTGAAATAAAAGTAGTTTTCTTCAAAAATTTTCATTCCGACTTGTCATGGACACGCCTGTGCGCTGTGCTTGTTTTTAAAAGTCCCGTCGCTGAGCGAATCGCTGAGAAAAAACCTATTCGAAACCAGCTTAATGCTAATTTCATTTTAAGAGAGTTCTCTGATGACTAATAAACAAACTTTGAAATTCACATAAGTACTTATGCATTAATAAATTCGCAACGGAATTAATATGATTATGATGTAACCATTTACAAATATGTATTTTTACATATTACGAAGGTACAAGCTAATTACAGATACCTATATTCGATTTCACTTCGGAATCGCTAAAAAGAGGAATCTAAAACCAAAATTCTGTGGTGAAAACAATTTATTATATTAACATTACTTTTGTTTCATACTAATAATTCCTTTCCCCCATTAGATTTCCCAGGGAGCTTTTAGTTGAAAACGTAGTACGTTTTAGAATCTTCACTCTTCACCCTTGAAGCCCTTAACGAATAATGCAATTAAAAATTTGCCATTTCAAATTCAAAATAGTACATAATATTCTCCGCTTTTGGTAAAAACTGAAAGTATTCCATGAGCTAGAATTTTATTTAATGTAAATATTTCCACACCTCTACTCATTAGTAATAACAATCGTAATATGTAATTATTGTAAAATACATCCTGCATTCTACTCCAGGTGCATGGTCCATTGACAGCAATTGCTATCAGAACAAACCCCGACTCTAATCATTCAACATAATTTTCCTCATAAATAAATAAAAATGATCGTCCATGTGAGTAAACAATGTGTACATATAAATTTTCACCATCGATTGAACTTTAACCTTTAACCATCAAATAAAAGCATTAATAATAATCCTTATATAAACATTCAGAGATGACATGATTATTTGTAGTTTGTAGTATCAATTGAGAAACGTTGAGGAAACGTGCGTTGGAATGCATCTTGTCGAGATTTACCTTCATCAAGGCACCTGTTGTCGTGCCTGTGCCAACTGATTGTGGATCTCCCCATCCGCTTGCATGATTCCTCATATATGACGAAAGGCTACATCATAGTTAAATGAACTGGTGGCAAAAATTGGGATTTATTAACGATTATTTTAATAGAGCCTCAGTCAGTCAGGGTATCTGTATGTATAAGTTATCTAAAGGAAGAGTGAACCCCGCCTTTGTTTTGATGTTGAAAGTGCCATCTGTGGAGTTTTGAGGGAAAGACGAGAGGGCGTTTAGTTGTGTTTCCACGTCAGATTTTGCTGATGAGGAGCAGTAGTTGTACGTTAGCAGTGGGCAGAGCAACGACATTACATACGATCCTGTGAATATTACTCCATTTGTGTGTGTGAGTCAGAGAAGTGATTTGTGTAAATTGGCCACGTAATTTCCTGAAGAATTTTGAGAAATTTCCATTTTTTAAACATCCTGTACAATAATGGCTACAATGAGCGCGGACTAGTAAGTTCCATTTCATTTTTTTAGTATCTTTAAAATACGGGGAAATTGTGGAAAAAAGTATATTGTATTGTGTAAATCTTGCTAAGAGTCGACCTTCATCCTGATTACATTGGATGTTGTATGATGTAAAGACCTTTAGACTTGAATGGGAGAAAGTTCAATGGAAGTTAGCATGATATTCATTATATTTGTTTTTTTGTACGCAGCGATTATCTTTTTAAGTTGCTCCTCATCGGAGATTCTGGTGTGGGAAAGTCCTGTCTCCTGCTCAGATTCTCAGTAAGTCAACAGTTTTTGATGGATCTTCATTTTATATTGGATTTTTAAATCTGTCAATATTTATGTAATGCTTGGTATTTGTTGAAGAGTATGGAGAGAAATAACATTAATAATTATTATTGATGTGAATTTTTACAGGATGACACGTATACGGATAGCTACATCAGTACTATAGGTGTGGATTTCGTAAGTATGATTTGATTCTTTTTGTTGAGAAAGATAATTTAATGTTGGTGGAGTCAGATGTGTCTTGTGGAGTTGGAATGTGGAGAGGAGGTTAAATGGCTGTGGAATATGAAACCTTGTTGCCGCCCCTTGATGAGATTTGTATCAATATTTTTTCCTTGAGATGGGTTTTTTTTAATTTTCACAGAAAATAAGAACAATTGAATTAGATGGAAAAACGATCAAGCTTCAAATTGTAAGTGGGTTTTTTAAATAAAATACTATTTATTTAGTCTTAGTAACGTTTAATGGATTTTGCGATGTTGATGTTTTGGTTTATGATTGGTGAGAAATGCATTTTAGTGAACTGCATGACGTCGTAATTGATGCTGTGTCTGTCTCTGTTTACGTCACGTTTTGGTTTTTTTGGACTTCTCAAGATATATTGAGATGAATATATTATATTTTTGATCATTTTAGTGGGATACTGCTGGACAGGAAAGATTCCGAACGATTACTTCCAGTTACTACAGAGGTGCCCACGGAATTATCGTTGTGTATGACTGCACTGATTTGGAGTCATTCAACAATGTTAAACAATGGTTGGAAGAAATTGATCGATATGCCTGTGAAAATGTGAATAAATTGCTCGTTGGCAACAAGTGTGATCTGACGTCGAAGAAAGTCGTCAATTACCAAAGCGCGAAGGTATTTTGTCTGGATTTTCTTCCCTTCATTGTTTGCTTTGTGCATTGGTTGGTTGTTGTGTGTTCTGTATGTGAGTTGATGGAGATAAGTAGAGTGAATCATGTGAATGCGTGATTCACCGATTTAGTGAGGCCTAAAATTACTTTGTAAGTGTAAATTGCTCGCCTAGCTCAATGATTTGAGTAAAATCATTCTTTTGAACTGCATTTTGTTGCGATAAGAAATCGCAGTCGTTATCTAATGTGACAAGTTAAAGTCGAAGGGTTAGAGTTTTGTTGTATTGATTCATTCTGTGGATGAAAGAGTTTTTGTATGTTTTTGAAGAGCAGGAAAGCTTAAGTTAGCTTGAGTGTTTTGACTTTTTGACTAGAGTGTGAGTAAGGTTTTCCTCCTCATCCTTTCCTGTCTGGATTTGATGAACAGAACTTATTCACGTTGTCTTTACTCTTGAGTTTTTGCGTTTTGGATAGTGAAAAAAGACCTTGCGAAAGAAATGTAATGGTTTTTATTTTTGTTTCTTTTGCAGGAATTTGCAGATGGGCTTGGAATCCCATTCTTGGAGACGTCGGCAAAGAATTCGACAAATGTAGAGCAAGCTTTCATGACGATGGCTTCTGAGATCAAAGCAAGAGTGGGTCCACAATATTCCGAAGCTAATAGTGGGGGTGGGAGTGGAGTCAAGATCGGCCAGACATCAAATCCTGAACCCAGCAAGTCAGGCCCGTGCTGTTAAGACCATGTGACCGTTTAATGAAAACGAAACTAAGTGAACATGCCAACACATGCATTACGTTACATGATATAAAAAGTTAATTTCGAGATGTAAGTTGTCACGTTTAATGATATTCCATGTAAAAAAAAAAGTAGGTTCTACACTCGTTAGATATACATATACCTAATGATTACCTAGTGGTTAGAAGATCCCATTCGATTTTTAATGCGTGCGGCTGTGGAACACTACAATTATATTATTATATACTACATAATAAACTGCATGAAAGGAAGCAAAATTGTTAATTTTAATACTACATAGTCTTTATATTCACAAAACTTCGTAGTTATATGCGTCTTTTGATTATAATTTACACTCCTCCATATATAAATCAAATTTCACCGTATTTATACTTGTAATTGTCGAATGATGGATTTAAATCGGAAAGGAATCCAAGAGAAAAATCTAATGCGTCTTGTCAACATGCGTATCTTGTGTAGAGTAATTAATTCAATATGAATAAGCCGTGTACATTTTAATAACAGCGCTTAATAATTATATATATATATAATATAATACACAATACTTCGTCGAGTATTGTTTGTGTGTTTGTGCATACGTATGAACTGCTGATTTTTAATAATGGTACAGTTTACTCCCGTCTCCCGTACATATGATTATCTCATACAGACTATTAGGGTATGTTTTAGATAATTAAGTACATACCTGCTGCGTTTCTGTTACTTGGCAATTAATATTGTACGATTGTGTTAGCTGAAAGTTAACATTTATTCCTTGGTTAAAAAAATACAGAATTTAGATAATAAAATGATGTTACGTGAATAAATATTCATATTTTTCGACGTACGCATTATAACTACGCGCCCGATAGAATCACCTAGTACCTTAAGATCAATAATCAATACCATTAATTATGTATTTGCCCGTTTTATGTTTTTATAGTTAAAAAATTTATGATAGTACAATTAGACATTTAATCTATATAATTATTTTGCATTTACTTGCTGATTTTTCTATGAACTTGTTATAATCGCAGGAGTCGTAGCGTGACAGTAGAATGCACTACATTGGCGGTTTTTGGCAGCTGTCATTGCCTCCTGAAGCCACGGGTTTGTCTCCAAATTGCTTGATAATCTGTGCACAGAAACTTTGTATGTACTTGTAATGAACTATTTACGTCATTACGTCCGTATATTTCTACATCACAGTACCGACACCCGTGTTGAATATACCAAGACTTACGCTGAAAGTAGAAACAAGGCGGAATCGGGTTTCTTTTGTGCATGTACTTCCAGTAGGTTTTCACAGAAGTATCGTTGAATACACTGTGAATTTTGCAATATCTCCTCCATTGGATAGTAGCGGTCAAGTTCCGTATGAATCTCATTTGGAACAAGGGCACCTTTGAAAGGCAGGGAGTCTAATAATGATCCCTGTTGGAGTAGTTGTTTGGTCTTATACTTACCACTGAATGACACCTTTTTGCTCGGGTCCTTGCAATTTCTCCGTCTCACCGTCAAAATAGACAACGAATGATTGCCCTTCTGCGGCATCGGGATAACGAAAGGAGGAAGTTCCAAACAAGTTCGAATCCTTAAACCATCATCAAAGTTTCCTAAGGACCGCTTACTTCTACCAGTCAGCGGGAGGAGGGAAGATCTTCCTCCACCTACAGAAGCCACCGAGGGAATCAAACTCAAACCTCCCAGGAGAAGCGCACCCTTGTAGAAAAGGTTTCGGTAAGTCTGACGGGTTTTATCTGCATCCCGGAAGCTCTGGTGTCTCAATCGTTGCCTTAGGTCTGAGGACGATTGTAACCGCTGTTCTCGTATCAAGTCAGATAGCACTGCTTCAGCATCACCCGACAAAACTGGAGTTTGTCCTCTTAGGCCACCAAGTCCTGAGATCTGCCTGGTTCCTAAATTCAAGTCCCTCAAATTCCCGACTCTTAGATTATGACTGTTTAGAAACGCGCTAGTACTCAACTCTGGAAGTCTCGTTGCTCTAGAACCAGATCCAAAAATTGATCCCCTCTGTGGAGTAAGAATATCAACCGTAGGATTGTCTTGAGATTGCAGAATTGAAAGCAGATCAATTTCAGACAAATCTGATAATTTTGAGGGGGGCGGGCTTAATTGGAGTAATTGTTCATTCAAAATAGTCCTAGTATTTTTTGTACCCTCCGAAGGTGGAGCAGGAGGTTCAACGTTGTAACTTGAACTTTGAAATCCGCTGCCATACCCTGAACTTACAGAAGGGCTGTTAGGAGGAGGAGCTGGTGCATCAAACTGGTTGTGAGATGAGCCTAAAGTCTGGGTAATTTTTGGGACCGTGACCAATCGAGTTTCTGTTGTTGTGATCGGAATGGTTTCCAAAGTAATCGAAGTTTGAGTTAGCCGTGTAGGGCCTCGAACAGGGTTTCCTTGATCATTTGGTGCTGGTGGTGATGCGTCGGGTGAACCGTATGCGGGAGGTGGAGGACCATATGAATTAGACGGCACTCCGTACTGGTTATTCGTAAGAAGCGTCCTGGATTGGAAATCCTCACGATGTAGAGCCCTTTGATCTTCCGTCTCTTCTTGTTCATCTTCAAGTGTGGTATATGTAGAGGAATCATACCCTCGAATTTGCTGATCAGAAGAAGTTGACTGCGACTGCTGTTCTTCGTTCGAGGAGAGTTTAATTTGTCCATATAATTGTGGTCTAGGTCTTGAATGACCTACTGAAGGTGGTCGAGGTCTTGAATGACCATGCGAAGGGGGACGTGGTCTGGGGTGACCATGCGAAGGTCTAGAGTTTCCGCTAGGTGGTCGAGGTCTTCCTGAAGGATTTGATCCATAGCCGGTAGGCGCGTCTTGTGGTATAGATGGTGGTGGAAATAGATCAGGAATCTCTTCGGAAGATAGAGGAGCAGAAGAAAAGTCAGGAGGTGGATTCTGGGGGGTTTGGGAATACCCTCCCGAACTTGGCGGAGGCAAGTAAACATTACCAGGGGGTTTTCTGAGATTTAGTGGTTCATAAGAAGACCGCGGTGGGGGCCTCGGTTGTCCATAAGAGACATTTGGGATGTTTTCTGATGGCTTGTTTTGGCCATTATTGAGATGGTAGTGGTAATGAATTTCGCTGTTGGAATTTTGTGTCTTTTCCTTTTTCACAGCATCTTTCGGTGGCCCGTACTCCCCCGGTTGTACTGGTAATTGGTCCGTATTTGGTTGACCGTTGGCAAAGACAATCACAGTAGAGCCACCCGAAGAAGGTGCTTTGTATTCGTTCTCAGGAATTCTCACAGCGTTTGTGTAATGCTCACCTGAGAAACTACTTGCACCTGCCCCACTTAATGTAGCAGGCTCTGCTGCAGGTGGGAAGTTACTCTCGTACCCGGTATTAGAATTCTGAGAGTTGCCGTTACCAATTATGGGTATAGTAGAATGTTGTATAGGAGCTCCGTACTGAGCATTGCTTGTTCGTTCCTCATTCTGGGTTAAGCTTCTTAAAATCGGAGGTAGTAAGTTGGAATTGAAAAAAGAGAGGTTTAAATCAGTAGTTGGCTTGTGCTCAATTTCAAATCCATCATTCCCAAAACGATTCGGAGGTGAAAGCCGCCCTGACAGAGAATGTCTTTGGGCTCGTGCATTGGGATTTAAATTTTTCACTTGAGATTTATTAGTGGATTCGATATTGCCCATAGCACCTTGATCTGGAAGTTGGTCAAACAATGACTTGAGTTCGTCGTCTATGTTCGAACTGCTTTCCTTTGGAGAACTTTCAGGATTAAGTTGTATTCCTTTTCGAAATCCCTTGTGCAGATTTTCTTTAGAATTTAGTTCCAGGCTTGCTGGTAAGGCTCCATTCAAAGGTAAGTCGTCAAATAGGGATTTCACTTGCTTTTCAGTCGGAATTTCTGCTAAAGTTAGAGCTATGAAATGAAGAACAACTACAAAGTTCCACATCCAGCTCTTTCGGGGACACTTGAGAATTCTTTGTGCAAATCCCATGTTGAGCAAAATAATTATATATTCAGGCAAGTAATAACGTTAAAATAGAAACTACTGAGAACGTTTGAAAGAATGATTCATGATAGTGGGAAATCAAGAGAGATAATTCGCGGTAAGTCTCCTAGGCGAAGCGAAAGCGGACTGAAATAACATGGGAAGAAAATCGTCATCTTTGTTTGTTTATGAAGGGCGCTGAGCCACTGACTCAGATTTTAATCCGAAAACCGGTTGTGAATGCGATTGGCCTGTGGAATGCGAAGTGCCTAAGCGTGACCACACATAGCTTTCGCTGTTGAAAGAGTATTGCTAAAATGAAAGTCAGAATGAGAGGAAAAACCCATTAGGAATTAAGAAATTGCTACTTGATTTCTACTTTAAGCAGCTGACAGATCCCGAGATTGAGTTGGGTGAACATAACAAATTACAAGAATCAGGTAGACACAAACGTGCACACTTATGCATCCCTTATCGGAACAGTGAGAGTCCATTAAGGTTGACGTGATAAGCAATCCATCAATTTGCATCTCAATCTTAATTTGTTGCCTGGCTCTATACATCTGTATTATTGCTTCCACAAGCTTGAACACTAACTGTCAGCTGCTATCAAACGCAAGAATAATAAATTATTACTTTTGTCACTTACATTCTGGCAAAAGAACAAATGGTACAGGTGACTTTATTATGGGTTTTTACTTGTTTTTCTTCTGAAAAGAAAGGGAATGAAAATAAATAGTCATTTAGACACGCACCAGATATTTATTTTGCAAGAGTAGTTTCGACGCAACATTTTACTCTTCTGTTTTGCTTGAAATGGGTATCCACAAATAAGGTATTAAAAATATCATTGATGTCAACCTGATTTGTTAAAAAGAAAAATTCCAGCATGTATAACAAGTGAAAGGTGTATGATAAACCTCATAACTTGAGAATCCAGTCATAAAAATTTATTTGGGGACATATTCATAAACGACTTCTTCTTGGTTCATAGGATTTTCAGGTGATTTTTTCCACTCGTTCCAAATTAATTGCTTAAGTTGTGTAAGTCTCAATGATGGATTTTCCGCTTTAGCTATTGGTAATCGAGCCTCTTCGAAGGCAGTGTACGCAGCCTTTATTCTTCTCTCAGGGTGCTTGTCGATGCTAGAAGGCTCATCCACCTTGAGCATTTTCAAAGCTTCATCGACAGTTCGGGCTTCTTCATCCGGAGCGGAGAGACGATTCAAATTTTCTAGTATAGGAGCAGGTTTGGGAGTTTTAGGGGCGCCAGCAGCTGCGGTCGCTTTCCGAGCAGCTGCCTCTCTTCTCTCTCTTTCCGCCTATTTTTACAAATTACAAAACAAATCAACCCAATTTCAAGCCGTTCATCCTCAAACGTACAGGTACATCCTTTAAGTCTGTATAGTAATGCACCAACCTGAATCTGTGCTTGAGTAATTTTCGCTGGAGCCTGAGTTGATTTCTTCTCTTCGACCACCTCTTCGTCTGCTAACTGCTTATTCAATTTTTTCCTCTCCAACTGCTCCACCCTCTTCTTCTCCCGATCTTCCTAAAAATAATAAATTCGAATAAATAAAACACACCAGAACTCATAAAAATAGTAAATAATTATCACAAATCACAACTTCTTGTCATCAATTCACTTACTTTACGATTTTGCTTCTTGGCTATTTGTTTATCATCGTCTTCCCAATATGCATCTTCAGCCGCTTTTTGTTTCTTCTCCTGCTCTGCCTTCTGAGCCGTTGCCTTCCTTGCTTTGGCTTCCACAGCCTTCGTATTTTGACCCCAGCTGGTATTTTTTGGCATGACTTCTCAAGCTCGTCTCAAATTCTCGCAGACAAATCTGAAAATATTTTTATTATCCTTAAAAACAAAAACTGCTCAAAGCAACAACATACTTCAAAATTCCCGTTCGTTGTCATATGTCACAAGCCCCATTTATATTTTTACATTCCACTCACATAATATTATATATCTTTCCTCCTCTGACGGAATTTCCCAATGAAGTTGCACAATCACTTTCAAGCACACAAGATTTAATAGCACAAATTCTTACGAAACACCAATACAACCATAATTTAACTAAGGACTTCTAAAACGACAAAATCGTAAAACGTACACAGCGAAAAACAATAAAGGCCACTTGATCACTTAATTAATATTTCGTATCGTATTTTGCGTACTAATGTATATAACTACATATATATTTTTGAAATAGAAAGACATTGAATTGAATTTTACCACAAAATGATTTTGTGGAACATTGAGTACAGTTCAGTTCCTTTAGATCGGATGTGTGAATGTGAATGCGTGTCACAACATGTATTTAAACGGGAAGAAGTGGCGCGAATTTTGATTTCATGGGTCCACAATTTTCATATTTTATTTTATGTTTAAAAAATATTAATCAGCATAATTATAAAAGCGAGTATCACACCTTAGAAAATACAAATTGATAGTGATAATTGGAGCAGGAAGGCACAGGGATTATATAAGTATATAGTTACATAGAAATCTTGACTGGAAGGCATGTAAAAAGCCATTAATGTTATTTATTAGTCATTGTGTGGATATTTTTGTGTCAGTTAAGTTAAGAACTGTATAGATACTTTTAATGGATAATTCTGGAACGAGCACACGGCCAGAATTTAATAGTAGAACTGAAGAAGAGGATCCTTTAGAGTCCATGCTGAAAAAAACGGGCTGCCTGGAAAAACATTATTCAGTTCAAGTAATGGTTTTAATTATTAGAATAAAATTAAAAATACATTTCTCATTTCTTGAATTGATGTTATCGCACCGGTTCGGTTGAGGAAATTTGTTAAAACAGGTGTTTGTGACAAGCGCATATACAAATCTGTTTTCGGATCAAAGCTGGTATATTTGAGACGTGTGTTTGGTGTGATGATGTTTTTTTTGTTTAATAGGAGTGCATAGCAGAGACAAAAGACTGGCGTCAGTGTCAACAAGTAGTAGCGGATTTCCGGCATTGCATGGAAGTGTATCAGAAAAAAAAGAATAAAGCTTAGTATTTTAGTTGCAATTTAGGATTTGGATTTTGCTTAACGGGTCAAGAAGTTCCGGATACAAGAGTAATATTCTAGAAGTAGAAGTAATTTTATTTTAAATTGTAATTAAAGGATAAGGTATCATTAGTGCTGTAATATAGTTCGGATTGGATTGTTCTTTTTCTTAAAATTTAGTTCTGTTCAAAGAACAAAACTAAAACT